>JAVGWX010000001.1:56711633-56991633 GCA_036924085.1 Ariolimax columbianus
TTGCCATTACTGCGAAATTAAATTGGGACATGATGTGTCGATAAACTCATTAACATGATTGTATATCACCATAGGCGTCTCCGTCTCTGTAGACCATGCGCTTGGCGCCCTGTAAGCTTTGTCCGGTTCCATCTCCTGTATTTTGACACTGTCTGCTATGTCTGTAAAGACCGATCCGCGAGTGACGCTCTCTGCCACAGATTGTACACCAATGCTGAGGAGGCTTGGCTTGCCAGGGTGTTCCTTGATCTTTCCAGTCTTTCTCCTTTCTCAGCAGTCATAAGGCCTCATTGACAATTAGCAGTCACTGTGCCTCCTCCCGCTGACTGTCTCCATACAGCTCGATTCTAAACAATTGTTTCCCAGCCGTCGTATAGGATGTCGCATGATTTCATATCCCTCTTGCATACGTCCTTGTATTGAAGTGTGGGACGGCCGATTCTTCTAACTCCAATAGCCAGTTGTCCGCGGTAACTATGCCAAAGAAATGATTAACTATCGAAGATGTCTCTGGCACAACAGCGAGTACATGCTGCATACTTATATATGTATATATCTATTCTCTATTTCATACCAATTTTCTATCTCATACCTATTCTCTCATAACAATTCTCTATATACACGTATTATTTATCTTATAACAATCCTCGATCTCATATTCGTTATGTATCTCACACAGTCTCTACCCAACACAGTCTCTACCTCACACAGTCTCTACCTCACAGTCTCTACCTCACAGTCTCTACCTCACACAATCTCTACCTCACAGTCTCTACCTCACAGTCTCTATCTCACACAGTCTCTACCTCACAATCTCTACCTCACACAGTCTCTACCTCACAGTCTCTACCTCACAGTCTCTACCTCACACATTCTCTATCTCACAGTCTCTACCTCACACATTCTCTACCTCACACATCCTCTATCACACAGTCTCTACCTCACACAGTCTCTACCTCACAGTCTCTACCTCACACAGTCTCTACCTCACAGTCTCTACCTCACAGTCTCTACCTCACACAGTCTCTACCTCACACATTCTCTATCTCACAGTCTCTACCTCACACATTCTCTACCTCACACATCCTCTATCACACAGTCTCTACCTCACACATTCTCTACCTCACAGTCTCTACCTCACACATCCTCTACCTCACAGTCTCTACCTCACACATCCTCTACCTCACAGTCTCTACCTCACACATCCTCTACCTCACAGTCTCTACCTCACACATCCTCTACCTCACAGTCTCTACCTCAAACATCTTCTACCACACATCCTCTACCTCACAGTCTCTACCTCACAGTCTCTACCTCAAACATTCTCTACGTCACACATCCTCTACCACACAGTCTCTACCTCACAATCTCTACCTCACACATCCTCTACCACACATCCTCTACCACACATCCTCTACCTCACAGTCTCTACCTCACACAGTCTCTACGTCACACATCCTCTACAACACAGTCTCTACCTCACAGTCTCTACCTCACACAGTCTCTACGTCACACATCCTCTACCACACAGTCTCTACCTCACAATCTCTACCTCACACATCCTCTACCACACATCCTCTACCACACATCCTCTACCTCACAGTCTCTACCTCACACAGTCTCTACGTCACACATCCTCTACCACACATCCTCTACCTTACAGTCTCTACCTCACACATCCTCTATCACATATTCTCTACCTCATAGTCTCTACCTCACAGTCTCTACCGCACACAGTCTCTACCTCACACCCTCTACCTCACACCCTCTACCTCACACAGGCTCTACCTCACAGTCTCTACCTTACAGTCTCTACCTCACACATCCTCTACTTCACATCCTCTACCTCACAGTCTCTACCTCACACATCCTCTATCACACAGTCTCTACCTCACACATCCTCTACCTCACACCCTCTACCTCAGACAGTCTCTACCTCCCAGTCTCTACCTCACAGTCTCTACCTCACACAGTCTCTACCTCACTGTCTCTACCTTACAGTCTCTACCTCACACATCCTCTACCACACATCCTCTACCTCACACCCTCTACCTCACACAGTCTCTACCACAGTCTCTACCTCACAGTCTCTACCTCACAGTCTCTACCTCACAGTCTCTACCTCACACCCTCTACCTCACACAGTCTCTACCTCACACATCCTCTATCACAAAGTCTCTACCTCACACATCCTCTACCTCACAGTCTCTACGTCACACATCCTCTACCTCACAGTCTCTACGTCACACATCCTCTACCTCACAGTCTATACCTCACACATTCTCTACCTCACAGTCTCTACCTCACACATCCTCTACCTCACAGTCTCTACCTCACACATCCTCTACCTCACAGTCTCTACCTCACACATCCTCTACCTCACATTCTCTACCTCAAACATCCTCTACCACACATCCTCTACCTCACAGTCTCTACCTCACACATTCTCTACCTCACAATCTCTACCTCACACATCCTCTACCACACATCCTCTACCACACATCCTCTACCTCACAGTCTCTACCTCACACAGTCTCTACGTCACACATCCTCTACCACACAGTCTCTACCTCACAGTCTCTACCTCACACAGTCTCTACGTCACACATCCTCTACCACACATCCTCTACCTTACAGTCTCTACCTCACACATCCTCTATCACATATTCTCTACCTCATAGTCTCTACCTCACAGTCTCTACCGCACACAGTCTCTACCTCACACCCTCTACCTCACACAGTCTCTACCTCACACCCACTACCTCACACCCTCGACCTCACACAGGCTCTACCTCACAGTCTCTACCTTACAGTCTCTACCTCACACATCCTCTACTTCACATCCTCTACCTCACAGTCTCTACCTCACACATCCTCTATCACACAGTCTCTACCTCACACATCCTCTACCTCACACCCTCTACCTCAGACAGTCTCTACCTCCCAGTCTCTACCTCACAGTCTCTACCTCACACAGTCTCTACCTCAAAGTCTCTACCTTACAGTCTCTACCTCACACATCCTCTACCACACATCCTCTACCTCACACCCTCTACCTCACACAGTCTCTACCACAGTCTCTACCTCACAGTCTCTACCTCACAGTCTCTACCTCACAGTCTCTACCTCACAGTCTCTACCTTACAGTCTCTACCTCACACATCCTCTATCACAAAGTCTCTACCTCACACATCCTCTACCTCACAGTCTCTACGTCACACATCCTCTACCTCACAGTCTCTACGTCACACATCCTCTACCTCACAGTCTATACGTCACACATCCTCTACCTCACAGTCTCTACGTCACACATCCTCTACCACACAGTCTCTACCTCACAGTCTCTACCTCACACAGTCTCTACCTCACACAGTCTCTACGTCACACATCGTCTACCACACAGTCTCTACCTCACAGTCTCTACCTCACACAGTCTCTACCACACAGTCTCTACCTCACAGTCTCTACCTCACACATCCTCTACCACACATTCTCTACCTCACAATTCCTCTATCACACATTCTTTACCTCATAGTCTCTACCTCACAGTCTCTGCCGCAAACAGTCTCTACCTCACACCCTCTACCTCACAGTCTGTATCTCACACATTCTCTATCTCACAGTCTCTACCTCACACAGTCTCTACCTCACAGTCTCTACCTCACACAGTCTCTACCTCACAGTCTCTACCTCACACATTATCTATCTCACAGTCTCTACCTCACACAGTCTCTACCTCACACAGTCTCTACCTCACACATTATCTATCTCACAGTCTCTACCTCACACATTCTCTACCTCACACATCCTCTATCACACAGTCTCTACCTCACACATTCTCTACCTCACAGTCTCTACCTCACACATCCTCTACCTCACAGTCTCTACCTCACACATCCTCTACCTCACAATCTCTACCTCACACATCCTCTACCTCACAGTCTCTACCTCAAACATCCTCTACCACACATCCTCTACCACACAGTCTCTACCTCACAATCTCTACCTCACACATCCTCTACCACACATCCTCTACCTCACAGTCTCTACCTCACATTCTCTACCTCACACAGTCTCTACGTCACACATCCTCTACCTCACACCCTCTACCTCACACCCTCTACCTCACACAGGCTCTACCTCACAGTCTCTACCTTACAATCTCTACCTCACACATCCTCTATCACACAGTCTCTACCTCACACAACCTCTACCTCACACCCTCTACCTCACACAGTCTCTACCACAGTCTCTACCTCACAGTCTCTACCTTACACATCCTCTACTCCACATCCTCTACCTCACACAGTCTCTACCACAGTCTCTACCTAACAGTCTCTACCTCACACATCCTCTACTCCACATCCTCTACCTCACACCCTCTACCTCAGACAGTCTCTACCTTACAGTCTCTACCTCACATATCCTCTACCTCACAGTCTCTACCTTACAGTCTCTACCTCACACATCCTCTACCACACATCCTCTACCTCACACCCTCTACCTCACACAGTCTCTACCACAGTCTCTACCTCACAGTCTCTACCTCACAGTCTCTACCTCACAGTCTCTACCTTACAGTATCTACCTCACACATCCTCTATCACACAGTCTCTACCTCACACATCCTCTACCTCACACCCTTTACCTCACACAGTCTCTACCACAGTCTCTACCTCACAGTCTCTACCTTACAGTCTCTACCTCACACATCCTCTATCACAAAGTCTCTACCTCACACATCCTCTACCTCACAGTCTCTACGTCATACATCCTCTACCTCACAGTCTCTACGTCACACATCCTCTACCTCACAGTCTCTACGTTACACATCCTCTACCTCACAGTCTCTACGTCACACATCCTCTACCACACAGTCTCTACCTCACAGTCTCTACCTCACAGTCTCTACCACACAGTCTCTACGTCACACATCGTCTACCACACAGTCTCTACCTCACAGTCTCTACCTCACACAGTCTCTACCCACACATCCTCTACCACATATTCTCTACCTCACACAGTCTCTACGTCACACATCCTCTATCACACATCCTCTACCTCATAGTCTCTACCTCACAGTCTCTGCCACAAACAGTCTCTACCTCACACCCTCTACCTCACACAGTATCTACCACAGTCTCTACCTCACAGTCTCTACCTTACAGTCTCTACCGCACACATCCTCTATCACACAGTCTCTACCTCACACATCCTCTACCTAAAACCCTCTACCTCACACAGTATCTACCTCATACATCCTCTACCTCACACCCTCTACCTCACACAGTCTCTACCTCACAGTCTCTACATCACACATCCTCTACCTCACACCCTCTACCTCACACAGTCTCTACCTCACAGTCTCTACCTCACACATCCTCTATCACAAAGTCTCTACCTCAAACATCCTCTACCTCACACCCTCTACCTCACACAGTCTCTACCTCACAGTCTCTACCTCACACATCCTCTATCATAAAGTCTCTACCTCACACATCCTCTACCTCACAGTCTCTACCTCACACATCCTCTACCTCACACCCTCTACCTCACACAGTCTCTACATCACAGTCTCTACCTCACAGTCTCTACCTCACACATCCTCTATCACAAAGTATCTACCTCACAGTCTCTACCTCACAGTCTCTATCTCACACAGTCTCTACGTCACACATCGTCTACCACACATTCTCTACCTCACAGTCTCTACATCACACAGTCTCTATAATACATCCTCTACCTCATAGTCTCTACCTCACAGTCTCTACCGCAAACAGTCTCTACCTCACACCCTCTACCTCACACAGTCTCTACCTCACACCCTCTACCTCACACAGTCTCTACCACAGTCTCTACCTCACAGTCTCTACCTACAGTCTCTACCGCACACATCCTCTATCAAACAGTCTCTTCCTCACACATCCTCTACCTCACACCCTCTACCTCACACAGTCTCTACCTCACAGTCTCTACCTCATACATCCTCTACCTCACACCCTCTACCTCACACAGTCTCTACCTCACAGTCTCTACCTCACACATCCTCTACCTCACACCGTCTACCTCACACAGTCTATACCTCACAGTCTCTACCTCACACATCCTCTATCACAAAGTCTCTACCTCACACATCCTCTACCTCACACCCTCTACCTCACACAGTCTCTACCTCACAGTCTCTACCTCCCACATCCTCTATCACAAAGTCTCTACCTCACACATCCTCTACCTCACAGTCTCTACCTCACACATCCTCTACTTCACACCCTCTACCTCACACAGTCTTTACCTCACAGTCTCTACCTCACACATCCTCTATCACAAAGTCTCTACCTCACACATCCTCTACCACACATCCTCTACCTCACAGTCTCTACCTCACAGTCTCTACCTCACACATCCTCTACCTCACACCCTCTACCTCACACAGTCTCTACCTCACAGTCTCTACCTCACACATCCTCTATCACAAAGTCTCTACCTCACACATCCTCTACCTCACACCCTCTACCTCACACAGTCTCTACCTCACAGTCTCTACCTCACACATCCTCTATCACAAAGTCTCTACCTCACACATCATCTACCTCACACCCTCTACCTCACACAGTCTCTACCTCACAGTCTCTACCTCACACATCCTCTACCTCAAAGTCTCTACCTCACACATCCTCCACCTCACACCCTCTACCTCACACAGTCTCTACCTCACAGTCTCTACCTCACAGTCTCTACCTCACACATCTTCTATCACAAAGTCTCTACCTCACACATCCTCTACCACACATCCTCTACCTCACAGTCTCTACCTCACAGTCTCTACCTCATACAGTCTCTACCTCACACATCCTCTACCACACATCCTCTACCTCACAGTCTCTACCTCACAGTCTCTACCTCACACAGTATCTACCTCACACATCCTCTACCACACAGTCCCCACCTCACACAGTCTCTACCTCACACATCCTCTACCTCACAGTCTCTACCTCACACAGTCTCTACGTCACACATCCTCTATCACACAGTCTCTACCTCACACATCCTCTACCTCACACCCTCTACCTCACACATCCTCTATCACACACCCTCTACCTCACACAGTCTCTACCTCACACCCTCTACCTCACACATTCTCTACCTCACACCCTCTACCTCACACAGGCTCTACCTCACACATCCTCTATCACACACCCTCTACCTCACACAGTCTCTACCTCACACCCTCTACCTCACACAGTCTCTACCTCACACCCTCTACCTCACACAGTCTCTATGTCACACATTATCTACCAAACAGTCTCTACCTCACAGTATCTACCTCACACAGTCTCTACCTCACACCCTCTACCTCACACAGGCTCTACCTCACACATCCTCTATCACACACCCTCTACCTCAGACAGTCTCTACCTCACACCCTCTACCTCACACAGTCTCTACCTCACACCCTCTACCTCACACATTCTCTACCTCACACCCTCTACCTCACACAGGCTCTACCTCACACATCCTCTATCACACACCCTCTACCTCACACAGTCTCTACCTCACACCCTCTACCTCACACAGTCTCTACCTCACACCCTCTACCTCACACAGTCTCTATGTCACACATTCTCTACCAAACAGTCTCTACCTCACAGTATCTACCTCACACAGTCTCTACCTCACACCCTCTACCTCACACAGGCTCTACCTCACACATCCTCTATCACACACCCTCTACCTCAGACAGTCTCTACCTCACACCCTCTACCTCACACAGTCTCTACCTCACACCCTCTACCTCACACAGGCTCTACCTCACACATCCTCTATCACACACCCTCTACCTCACACAGTCTCTACCTCACACCCTCTACCTCACACAGGCTCTACCTCACACATCCTTTATCACACACCCTCTACCTCACACAGTCTCTACCTCACACCCTCTACCTCACACAGTCTCTACCTCACACCCTCTACCTCACACAGGCTCTACCTCTCACATCCTCTATCACACACCCTCTACCTCACACAGTCTCTACCTCACACCCTCTACCTCACACAGGCTCTACCTCACACATCCTCTATCACACACCCTCTACCTCATACAGTCTCTACCTCACACCCTCTACCTCACACAGGCTCTACCTCACACATCCTCTATCACACAGTCTCTACCTCACACAGTCTATACCTCACACAGGCTCTACCTCACACATCCTCTATCACACACCCTCTACCTCACACAGTCTCTACCTCACACCCTCTACCTCACACAGGCTCTACCTCACACATCCTCTACCACACAGGCTCTACCTCACACAGTCTCTACCTTACAGTATCTACCTCACACATCCTCTATCACACAGGCTTTACCTCACACATCCTCTATCACACAGGCTCTACCTCTCACAGTCTCTACCTTACAGTATCTACCTCACACATCCTCTATCACACAGGCTCTACATCACACATCCTCTAAATCATACAAATTCTATAGCTCACACATTCTCTAGCTCACAGATTTTCTATCTAACGTTCTTTATCTCACACAGTTTGCTATATCACATATTTTCTATCTCACATAATTGTATGTGTCACACATTCACTATTTCCCATTTTCTCTTTCTTATACATTCTTCAGCTCCCACGTTCTCTATCTCACGTATCTCATATTCTCTATCTCACATTCTCTATCTCACATATCTTACATTCTATATCCCATTCTTTATCTCACATTCTCAATCTCACATTCTATATCCCACATTCTCTATCTCACATTCTGAATCTCACATTCTCTCTCTCACATTGTCTATCTCACATTCTCTATCTCACATTCTTTTTCTTCTTTGTCTCACATTCTCTATCTCACATTCTTTATCTCACATATCTCACATTCTCAATCTCACATTCTCTATCTCACATTCTTTTTCTTCTTTGTCTCACATTCTCTATCTCACATTCTTTATCTCACATATCTCACATTCTCTTTCTCACATATCTCACATTCTCTTTCTCACATATCTCACATTCTCTTTCTCACATATCTCACATTCTCTTTCTCACATATCTCACATTCTCTTTCTCACATATCTCACATTCTCTTTCTCACATATCTCACATTCTCTTTCTCACATATCTCACATTCTCTTTCTCACATATCTCACATTCTCTTTCTCACATATCTCACATTCTCTTTCTCACATATCTCACATTCTCTTTCTCACATTCTCTATCTCACATTCTCTTTCTCACATATCTCACATTCTCTTTCTCACATATCTCACATTCTCAATCTCACATTCTCTATCTCACATATCTCACATTCTATATCCCACATTCTCTATCTCATATTTTCTATCTCACATTCTCTTTCTCACATATCTCACATTCTCTATCTCGCATTCTATATCTCATATTCTCTATCTTCTGTATCTCAAATTATTTATCTTATATATCTCAAATTGTCTGTCTTCTGTATCTCACAATCTCTCTCTTCTCTATCTAACATTCTCTCTCGCATTATCTATCTCATATTCTCTGTCTTTTCTCTCACGTTCTCTTTCTCACATTCTCTATCTCACATTCTTTATCTTTTTTGTCTTTCATTCTCTATCTCACATTCTCTATCTCACATATCTCACATTCTATATCCCACATTCTCTATCTCACATTTTCTATCTCACATTCTCTTTCTCACATATCTCACATTCTCTATCTCGCATTCTCTATCTCACATATCTCACATTCTATATCCCACATTCTCTATCTCACATTTTCTATCTCACATTCTCTTTCTCACATATCTCACATTCTCTATCTCGCATTCTCTATCTCACATATCTCACATTCTATATCCCACATTCTCTATCTCACATTTTCTATCTCACATTCTCTTTCTCACATATCTCACATTCTCTATCTCGCATTCTTTATCTCACATATCTCACATTCTCTTTCTCACATATCTCACATTCTCTTTCTCACATTCTCTATCTCACATTCTCTTTCTCACATATCTCACATTCTCTTTCTCACATATCTCACATTCTCAATCTCACATTCTCTATCTCACATATCTCACATTCTATATCCCACATTCTCTATCTCACATTTTCTATCTCACATTCTCTTTCTCACATATCTCACATTCTATATCTCGCATTCTATATCTCATATTATCTATCTTATATATCTCAAATTGTCTGTCTTCTCTATCTCACAGTCTCTAACTTCTCTATCTCACATTCTCTGTCTTTTCTCTCACGTTCTCTTTCTCACATGCTCTATCTCACATTGTCTATCTCACATTCTTTATCCCACATTCTCTATCTCACATTCTTTATCTTCTTTTTCTCATATTCTCAATTTCACATTCTCTATCTTCTATTTCTCACATTCTTTGTCTCACATTCTCTATTTTCTCTTTTTTACATTCTCTATTTTACATTCTCTATCTTCTCTATCTCACATTCTCTATCCAACATTCTCTATCTACTCTGTCTTACATTCTCTATTTTCTCTGTCTTACATTTTCTATCTTCTCTATCTCTCATTCTATATATTCTCTGTTTCCCTTTCTCTATCTCCAATATATTCACTACCAGCTACAGATTCTCTTTCTCATGCAAAGTCTCTATCTCGCACCCATTTTCTGTCACATACATTCACTATGTTGCATGCAAATCTCGCACACATTCATTATTTTACATGCAAATTTGACATACATTCACTAAGTTACATACACATCTCACATACATTCACTATTTGATACACATTCACTATCTGGCATATGCACTATCCACATATAAGTTATCTACCGCACAAACATCTTCCCGCACAGACACATTTTCCCGCACACACACATTTTCTCGCACACACACACATTTTCCCGCTCACATTTTTCGTGCAATAATTCTTACGATTTCTTTCTTTCACACGCTCTCTCTTACACATTTTCTGTCTCACAAATAATAATGATAATAATAATAATAATATACTAATTTTCTTCTTCAGAACTGCCGTGACGCTCTTCTTATGTTGTAGTGTCTTCTTCGATTTTATGGTACTGCTTTTCGTCTCGACGGCCTTTATCGTACGATATAAGCTATACTGCTGATAATCTTCTTTGAGACTGTTTGATCTTCATGTTTAGTTTGATATAAGCTATACTGCTGATAATCTTCTTTGAGACTGTCTGATCTTTATGTTTAGTTTGACATAAGCTATACTGCTGATAATCTTCTTTGAGACTGTCTGATCTTCATGTTTAGTTTGCAGACGGCGATTCAACCTAGTCCAACTCCGATTTTGAGCATTTTTGTTAGCTGCAAGAAGTTGCTGTGTGCCCACACTGATGCGGCTTCTTGCTGCTGGTTTTGGTATTTTGAAGGTGGTGATTCATAATCGTGCATTGGTTGTTCCAGGAGAAGAGGAGTAGATCCCTAGGGTTGTCAATTCTGGTTTTGAATAAAGTCCGCAAAACTCCGAAGCATAACATTGGACTGGCAGGAATAGTTTCGCCTTGTATATCACACACAGCCTGAGCGTAAGAATTTTGGAGTTGACTATATAGATATACTGTATGTCTGTTGGAGCAGAAATACTCTAAGCTGGCGTAAATACACTGGCCTGTCAACTGACCAGCCTTTAAACATCATAAAGGGAAATGTAAGACCAGTAGAATTGCTCTAAGACACAATTGATCCACAAATAAGGCGACCGAGAAATTATGGCGAACTACCGCCAAATCTGCATGCTATCAACTATATATAAACCGTTCACATAAGTCATTTTCCGCAGATTAGAAAAGCAACTCGACGAGAAATAACCCCGAGAGCAAGCAGGTTTCAGAACGGGCTACTCAACCAATGGCCATCTCCACACAATTAACCAATCGATGGAGAGAGCACACGAAGACCGCATGCCCCTATGCGTTGTGTTTGTAGACTACGAAAAGGCATTTGAAAGCGTGGAAATAAATGCAATGAAGAACCAAGGTATCGACGAAAAGTACGCCCAGCTTATAGAGCAGATAAATGAGGTCTGGTCAACTGCTACACTTTTACACAATCCACTTTCAATACCTGTACACCGAAGATTACGACAAGGAGATATCATCTCCTCAAAACTGTTCACAGCTGCCCTTGACGTTTGTAGATCACTAAACTGACAGCATTAAGGTGTCAACATAGATGGCGAAATGCCCTCACACCTATTCTTTGTAGACGACATTGTAATCTTCAGCCACATCATTGCAGAAGTCGAACAAAAGTCTAAATTAGTTGAATGAAGCAGGCAAGGCGGTTGGCCTGAACGTTAGTAGAAAGCTCAATTTCTACTGAACACTTTCTGTCCTACTGGGAAACTGCGACTGGAAAATGATCCCATCGAAAATGTGAATCTAGACCAGCAAAGAACTGAGAGGCTAGTCTGGCTAGGCCCAACATACTAATCAGGAATTCGCGCCAGGGTCAGGCTTAAAATACTGAGCAAGACCACTATCTCTTTTCTATGTAATGTTCCCTTGAAAAAGGCTGTTTTCAAGGCAGGCTGGCTGACGAGATGTGGATCGACGTGTGTAGTAGTGACCGCTACGCATAATAAGCCAAGTATTGTACAGCCGCCTGGATGACGACAGTCTATATTCATCAGCATGCTCGGGATGTGAGGAAAGCTACTACAACCCACAACTTTAACGTCCTTTTCAGTGATCACAAAATAATAAACTTGCTCATTGTGGGCAGCAAACAACACACAACAGCAAGAACAAACAACAGAAACGAACTATGCCAGGACATCAAAAACAATCAGAACATTGATAAGGAGATCTGACATAAATGATGGGAGGGTTGGCTCAGCTTCAACCGATACTCCAGCAGATGAGAATGTCAAGGTCAGGGTTCATACTTTCAATAGCATGATTATCCCAGCACTGGTGTATCAATGTGAGGTCCGGAGTCTACGTAAATCAAACGAAGAGAAGCTCAGAATTAGCGAAGATTTCAAAAAAAATCTACCTATGAGACCACATCCGAAAAACAGACAGCCGTCATTAAACATAGTTCCGGAATGTCGTCGAATCTGCGTCAATGAGAAAGTAGAGATGGGCCGTCATGTGGTCCACTTGACTGATGATAGATGGACGCGGAGGGTGTCTTTCTGGTGGCCGTAAAACTACAAACGCCGTTTGATCGCCCGCCAACGAGTTGGAGAGATGATCTACGCCTTTAGACCGTCATGGACGAAAGACGGACACATATTCAATCTGCTTTTGGATACCTGGCATCAGGCAAGCTTTTCTGATTGCATACCAGGATTCAAGTAAATAATAATAGTTGTGAAAATAGTCGTGATAATAATTGTGATAATAATCGTGATAATAATTGTGATAATAATTGAATATCGCAAGCAAATATGGTGACAGCGACAGACATGTATGATGATGTGACCGTCAATGACTGTACAGTCTGATCTGAGAGCGACAAACGCTACCGTACGTGAACAGCATTAGTAATTGGGCCACGTTGCATTCTGTCTTTTTTGTGCAGTTCTCTCTTTTTTTTTCTCTCGCCCCAGTGTGAGCACTATATGTGATTGCAGTGTGTCAAGCAGATCGGTACGGAGCAAGCGGTTCAAAGAAACTTTCAGAGACTGCTTGCATCGTTTCCTCTTCCCATACCCCTCCCGCACCACCCCCCTTTCTCTCTCTCTCTCTCTCTCTCTCTATTTATCTCTCTCTCTCTCTCTCTCTCTCTCTTGAGATTGGCTGCTTTGAGCTCACCGTATAACAGTTGACTAGGGATTGGTTTAATGGACATGCGAATAATATGCCCACTCTTTTCAGCCTGAGAGTTTCGCACTGCTGAGGACTACATATTTGGACACAATATCCTGTCTAACGATCTTGTACAGCATGCGGAAACAACTCACGCAAGAGAATGTTCAGACTTTAGAACAATACGTCTAATGAGTCACACAATTAAAAAAACTACTCAAGATCGTACAAGAGAGAATAAGAGGTAAAACGGAAAGGGGAATTTCAGAACAACAATTTGGATTTCGAAAGTTTAAAGAACAAGGAAAACAATTTGATGTTGCGAACTTTGACAGAAAAATATATATATAAATGCATGATCATATTTGTATTTGTTTTATAGACTACCAGAAGGTTTTTTACAGAGTCCAACATGAACGCTTAATTAAATGTCTCCAAGAAATAGGTCATGGTAAAGACATAAGACTGCTCTGTAATCTATACTGGGAACAAACTGCTACCGTAAAATCAGGAAAGGTATGCTGTCCAGGTATAGATGCAAAAAAAGGAGCGAGACAGGGATGTGTATTATTCCCTTGTCTTTTTAAAATCTACACAAAACAAATATTCAAAAAGATAGACGGGATGCCAGGTCGTGTCATTGGAGGAGTGACAAAGAACAATCTAAGATATGCGAATGATACTGTTTTGATAGCAAAAAGTGAGCAAGAATTACAGGAGCTTGTGACAACAATATACACAATAAGTCAAGTGTATATTATACATAAACGTAAAGAAAACAAAGACTACGATAATTGGGAAAAGTGACAAGAAACCATGAATGCAGATACAAATAAAAGTTCAACTATCTGAACATACAGAGTTTCTCCTATCTAGGTCATATAATAACGGAAGAAGGCAGCTGTAAAATAAGAAATCAGAAAGAGAATAGGTATGGTCAAGATGGTATTCCACAACAAGCGACATATACTTACATCCAAATAGATGAATCAAAATTTGAAAATGAGAATTGCCAGATGTTATGTATACTCGTCATTTCTTTATGGCGCAGAAACATGGACAATGACCAGTTGGAAAAGAGTGTTGAAGCCTTAGAAATGTGGGTATATAAAAGATTGGGTCGCATTTCTTGGAAAGAGAAGGAAACACATTTGGAGGTATTGGAAAAGTTGGGGAGGAAAAGAGAATTAATAATTAACGAAATCAGGATTAGACAGTTACGTTGTTTTGGTCACACAACAAGACATACGTCCTTATTGAAGACCATACTGGGGAGTCGGGTAGAAGACCGTTCAAGAGGTAGACAACTGTTTAAGTGAGTGGATAACATCCGGAGACGGACTAGAAATAGCCTCTCAGATTGCACCAATACGACAATAGATAGAGTACACTGGAGATACATTGAAGCCGACCTTCAATGCGGAGATGGGACATGAACTGAACTGAACTTACTTTTTCACAAAATATATTTCGTTATCATACAATTTATGTCATTCACATATCTTTATGATGCCATACCTTTATCATTTCATACCTCTATCATATCATACATTTATGATGTCTTACCTGTATCCTGTCATACCTTTTTCATGTCTTATGAACATATGTTCTCTCAGACACATATTTAATAACACATATTTAATCACACACTTGTTCGCTCATTCACATGTTCTCTAACACACATATTCAATCACCCACATGTTCTCTCACACACATATTCTCTCACACATGTTCTCTCACACATATATTCTTCTTCTTCTTCTTCATCGTACGCTGTTTACAGCGATATTTACGTTGCACTGTTTTATTTTGTTAAGCCTGTGGCTCAGTGCATCCGATTTCAACATGCATTTCTGTAGGGTTGCCCTACTTGGCCTTTGGCTCTTCCCAGCCTAACTGCAAGGCAGCAGTTGTTTTTGGTCAGAGTTGTCTCTCTTAGGAAGTTGTCTTGCAGGACTATCGAGTCTTCCCTACTCGTGTCTATAGGGTTTGGCAATGATATCATGGACTATGTACTAGTTTGTACTATCCCGGAAGAGAGGCAGCCCAGTGTGACTGTGTCCCAGGATCGTCACGTCCTGCCAAAAACGTAGCATATGCATGTGAGTGAGGTATCTCTTTGCTCCCTTTATTTTCTCGGCTCATCTGCAGTGATGGTACGCTTAGCATTCCCCGCCACCCGGGAGGTTGTCACAATAGGGCAGGAGGTGCAATGTCCGCTGGACTGCATCTCTTCTGCGTCCATTGGGATGACTGATAGCAGACAGAGGCAAAGAGCGAGGCAGGAGTGCATTTAACCAGGTGCATTTCTGCGGCTCGACCGGGCCGGGCTGAGACGCAAGCCCCAGCCATGTCGTAGCCTCCCATCACAGCGGTGATTCATTTAGGGCGGGATTCTGGCTAAGAGGCGTTCGGCCATAGTCCCTCAGATGGAAGCTTCGCACCATTGGCTTATCAGCCAAGCACGTGGACCAAATGTCAGCGACCTGTGATTCCTCTCGAAAGAGTGCGTTTGACCAGGGGACAAGCCTGGTCATGGCACGGAGATGTTGTTCGCCTAGTGTGCGGACATATCTCATGGTCAAGGGTTGAGTCTCAGCAGTTCGCAGTGAGGTAGCTGATCTACTGCTTAAGACACCCCACCGAGAACTAAGTCTTTTACTAGTGGTTTTATACCTCATCGCCGTATGGGGTGAGTATTGCGCAGCTTCCCGCCCGCTTTGATCGACGGACGGCAGATATCTCTTTCTGCGGCTCGACCAGGTCGGGCTAAGTCTCGAGCCCCAGGTCCTAACCATATCGTAGCCTCCCATCACCGTGGTGCGGAGATTTAGGGCGGGATTCCAAATTAGAGGCGTTCGCCGTAATCCCTCACATGGTAGCCTCCCGCCATTTGCTTATGGGCCTAGTACGTGGACAAATGTCTGCGACTCCTCTCGAATTGAGCAGGATTACCGTAGCAACGCCCTGACATTTGTAGGGTAAGACTGACCTGTATTCCGAAGGTCTAATACCAGCACCCGTTCACTATTAGACCTAACGAATCAATAGAGGGCTTTTTTATATGTCAGTCATGACCAAGTGTCTGAAACCTGCAGTTTCTGTAGGATTAAGCAGGATTACGTAGCAGTCGCTCTTTCATTAAAAGGGTAAAACTGACCTGTCTTCCGTGGGTCTAATACCAGCACACGTACACTATTAGACCCAACGAAAGTGCTCTCAGTCTGTCAGTCATTTTTTTGTTTAGGGTGTTGAGTCAAATTAAGCCGCAGGCTCCACTCTTGGTGGTGCCCTTCCGTCAATTCCTTTAAGTTTCAGCTTTTCAACCATACTTCTCCCGGAACCAAAACACTTTGGTTTCCCGGAAGCTGCCCGCAGAGTCATCGAAGCAACTCCTGCGGATAGCTAATCGGCATCGTTTATGGTCAGAACTACGACGGTATCTGATCGTCTTCGCGCCTCTGACTTTCGTTCTTGATTAATGAAAACATTCTTGACAAATGCTTTCGCGGTAGCTCGTCTTGCAACGATCCAAGAATTTCACCTCTAACGCCGTAATACGAATGCCCCCGTTTGTCCCTGTTAATCATTACCTCCAGTTCCGAAAACCAACAAATTAGAACCGAGGTCCTATTCCATTATTCCATGCACCATTATTTAGGCAGCCGAGGCCTGCTTTGAACACTAATTTTTTTCAAAGTAAACGCGCCGGCCACCCAGGACGCTCAGCGAAGAGCACCCGTGGGAGAGAGCCGGCAGACGGTAGGGCAGGAGACAACCGGCGCGAGCCCGACCGCCCACCTGCGCCTGAGATCCAACTACGAGCTTTTTAACTGCAACAACTTTAATATACGCTATTGGAGCTGGAATTACCGCCGCTGCTTGCACCATACTTGCCCTCCAATAGATCCTCGTTAAAGGATTTAAAGTATACTCATTCCAATTACAGGGCCTCGAATAAGTCCCGTATTGTTATTTTTCGTCACTACCTCCCCGTGCGGGGAGTGGGTAAGATGCGCGCCTGCTGCCTTCCTTGGATGTGGTAATCGTTTCTCATGCTCCCTCTCCGGAATCGAACCCTGATTCCCCGTTACCCGTTACAAACATGGTAGGCATGTCACGTACCATCGACATTTGTTAGGGCAGACATTTGAAAGATGCGTCGCCGGCACATGAGGCCATGCGATCAGCACAAAGTTATCCAGAGTCACCAGTGGGGACGCCGCAACCCCGCGAGGGGAAACGACGATTGGTTTTGAACTAATAAAAGCGCTCTTTCCATGAGGGTCGGAGCTTAGTAAGCATGTATTAGCTCTAGAATAGCCACAGTTATCCAAGTAGGATCGTGTCATCTAAGGAACCTCGACTGATTTAATGAGCCATTCGCGGTTTCACCGTGAGACAGTGTGAACTTAGATATGCATGGCTTAATCTTTGAGACAAGCATATAACTACTGGCAGGATCAACCAGATATATGTCGGAGACGTACGAACCACACACACCGGTCGGAGGAGGACGGTTGTGTAAAAAGCCTAACTGGGACGGCCGCAGGGACCGACTGACGGACGGACGGACGGTTATTCCCCTCGTGCCTCAGTCCGTCGACCTAGGACCGCCTGACAGAGGCCTCTACACACACCAGACGACTGACCGACCAGGCTCGCTCGGGGAGGGATGGCAGCGCTCTGTGCAGAACGGATCCCAACAGCCCCGGTGATGAATTTCACTGGGACTGGAGACAATTTCCGACTTCCGGCCTGCCCTTCTCCCGAGGGTTGGTCGGGCTAGGACAGCGCCTTCAGGCTGTATTCCTGCTTTCCATTTGCCGGTCACAAGCTCTTTGTGAGAGTCTGACCACCAGTGAGACGAACTGCCGAGCTCTGCTATAAGTTTAGAAAAATCCCCACCGACTGTCAAAGTTTATCGATACGGACCAGAGCAGCGCACCTCAGCGGAGGCGACGGCACAACAAACCGCATCCCGATACTTATACGAGGAAAGGCGGGAGAGCGTTTTCGGCAAGCCCGCACTATCGTTCCGTCTGGCGGGACTGAGATCGCTTTACGAACACTGGTTGAGATTGAGTCGCTGCGGCGAGACAACTACCCCAGATCACACACATATTCAATCACACACATATCTTCTAACACACATATTCTTTTACACATGTTCTCTAACACACATATTCTCTCACACATGTTATCTCACACATATATTCTGTCACACATGTTCTCATACACACATATTCAATCACACACATATCGTCTCACTCGTGTTCTTTCACACACATTTTCAATCACCCACATATTCTCTCACACACAATTTTCTTTCACACACATATTCTCTCACACACATTTTGTCATACAGAAAGTATTTCACACACAAATTGTTTCTCATAAACACGTTTTTGAGACACATTATCGTTCGCTTAACTTTGAACTCCTATATTCGTTAACACTCAAGTTCTCATTCTAATATACACACATTCTTTCTCTCTTTCTTTCTCTCTCTTTCTCTCTCTCTCTTATATTCGATGTAATACAAATCCTCATACCTTTAAATCTCTCTGACACATTCACTAACAAACATATATTTCTCTTTCTCTCGTTCTCTCTTTCTACCACTTTCGCACATTCTGCCACGTTCTCATAAGCTCAAATTCTGCATGACACAATCTCTTTAATTCTCTCGCCATTGCTTTGTCTTTCTGTCTCTTAATTACAAATTCTCTCCATAAACATTTTAACACACTCGCATTCTACCTCGTATGTCACTCATATTTTCTAACTCACGCTCTTTCGTGTTTCTTCACCACACATTCTCCAACAAGGTCCTGCATGCTCAAATACTTTTACAAACGTTCTTTGTCGCTCACATTCTCCCACTCACACATTCCACACATCCAAATTCTCTCTCTAATTCTCTGAGACTCAACATTCTCTCACACACGCCTATACTGTGATCGATTATCAAGGCTTGCGCATCCATCTTTCATAGACTTCTAAAATAACAGGTAGTCGATTATGTGTTACAGTAATTGCAACCACAGTTGCGACTACCACATTTGGATTAGCAGAATCTGTTCGTTAACATCTTGTAAGACACTTTCAAACGATACAACCATTGTTTAAAGGGGCTGTGTTTGGCTTTGGAAATTATTATTTTAAGAATTCATATACTCTTTTTAGGAGAACACCGGAACATGTTTTAAGAGTACTACATATAGCAAGTGTGGAACCGTGTTGCATTGAGGAATCTGTAAGTATTCACTAGTACAAGGAATTATTTCAATATTTGCCAATATCTAAAATTAGTAAGGTTTATAAGAATTAGAACGCGCCAAATTTGAAGCATTCATTTCAACTATAAAAGCAACTTCAAAGATTGATTTGATAAAGATCGCCATGTTGAACGATTTATTTTAATCAGTAACACCACTTTGATAAATTCTTGCTAACATTTTTACCTTTTGTAAATACTTATTTAAAAAGCTATTTAAAAAGATTTCTTTGGAAAAGACAACCATTTATAGAGATTTCTTTGGAGAATAAAACTGTGTTGAGAGTTTTCTTTGGTAAAATAATACCGTTTAGAGCGATTTACTTCAAACATAAACCCATTTAGAGAGATTTAAGTGCACCGTAATACCATACGTATACGCACTTCTCCAAGAGCAATAACCCCTAGCGAATAAGATCATGACTTGCAACAACTTTCTGCCATTAATGTTTATTATCAATTAAATGATGACTCTCTTGCTTGATATCATGTATTATTGCACTTTATATTATTTCGCTAATATTATCTGCTTCATTTTCCATCAGTTACGCCATTTTCCCTCTCCTTAAGGCGGCCTCAACCCCAAGCACATGCACACCCGGATACTGTGGTTTATATTATTGAGAGGCATGTGTAATAATCTCCTATTAGTGACTAGCATGACATTCGCTATATACATTTTGGATGGCCATGGAATTCTGACCATTCTCCTGTTTAACTACATCGACTTGCCATAATGGGACCGTCTTCTTTATTTATCAAGTGTTTGGTATTCAACTTACGGATGACTTATTTATTATATTTGCGGCCTCTGGTTATTGTCTGAGTTGTTTGTTATCCATGTAACTTTCAGATTGTATTTTCCTTGTCTATTGACTATCTTTAAGGTATGCTAGTTCATTAGTTGTATGTTTAACCGAATAACTGCTTTAGTTTCAGAAGATTAACCGTCCTAGATGTGTTGCACATTTGTTCTGTGTTCTGTAGAATCTAGATTCTATTGATGCCAGAGTAAAAACAATATGATCTAAAAGTAACACAAAGTTAAGAATTACATGTGAATGATATCGATCTTTCTAGCCGCTGCTAAGATCGTTAAATGTTCTATGTCTAGTCATTCCCATGTACCAGCAAGAACACTGCCCCGGATCCTGGTGGAATACAGTAGTACCACATCAAGCAGTAGATAAGACAGAGATAAGAAATATGGTGAATGAGTTCAATGACACTATAGAGAAGGTATATGTTGTCTGAGGACTGGCTTCAAAGCTATGTGGGCCAACTGCATAAACCTAGTAAGGACACAACGCTTCTCAACAGATATAGAATAATCACTATACATAATGTATATGACAAGATGCTCGAGCAGGTAGTGGCCAGGAAAATAATCTCCTAATTGTTTGTTGGGGTTCGTTAGTTGTTTTTATTTCTGTTATTATTTGACTCCTGGCAAGTCATTTTTGGCGCAACGTAAGTTTCGTTTTGTTCCGGCTAATTAAAATTTATATATTAATGCTACTATAAACAGTTGATTTTCAGTACCGTCACATCTTCGATTAAGTTTTTATAAACTTAAATATTAAATATATATTTATATGGGGAGCGTGGAGCCAAGGATTGTGAATCTCACTTACAAACCCAACCTGCAATGTTGAAATCGCGTGGCTCTCATTTATCAGTGACCGATCATGTTGTGGATTTTTGCATGGTATAACCGCTACTTAACTTTAATAATCACTCTTCTTTGTACTGGTGTAGAAGTCTCTGCAGAGTCTGTAAACAAACAGTTTTTTTTTTACTTCACTTGATCTAAACAATTATTATGCATGTTCTGACCCTGTCCCCACTATTTCGGTGGGAATGCATCCCACACATTCACAACCTTCTGACTATACCCAAACAATTTGTTTTTGCCAGTCACTTTTGTTTTATCGTAATCTCATTTCGATGAATGATGGATGTTCATATATGGTAAGTTGTTTTTTATTTCGTCGTAGCGAGTAGAGTTGGAAGTAGGTGAAGTGAAATCGATGCTATTTCTTTTCTTCTAATTATTTGTCGAATTTATGATTTACTGAAACGATGAGATATTATTTACGATGGAAATACAAGCAATGTAAACTATGTAGTTCCAGACAAGAACAGTCAAACACGATTACATCTCGGTTGGAAGAACAACAATGTCAATGACTAGAGAGTTCAAAGTTAATCTAATAACAGTTAAGCATTTAGTCAGATCAATTTACTTTTTTTTAAATTTGCTTTTAACTTGTTTCATATTGTACATTTATATGTGTGTTGTATGTCGCATATGTATATGTGTGTTGTTTGTCGTACATTTTCGTGCATGTTGTATTTCGCAGGTTTCGGTGCATGTTGTATGTCGTGAATTTCTTTGTGTGTTGTATGTTGTAAAGTTCCATGGGTGTTGTTTGTTGTATATTTCCGTGCATTCCGTATGTCGTAAATGTATATGTGTATTGTATGTCGTACATATTACTGTGTAATATGTGTTGCCCTGAGGGATGAGTCGGATCTCCTACCAGGCGTGTCAGCTGGTACATGCAGATAACTGAACGGCCTCTATATTTGGAAGTTAGCTATGAATACCAAATAAACAGCCGTGAATCAGAAACGATGGATTGCATGGACGCAAAAACGTAGCGGACCCCTCAACCATGCAAAGACACAACGTGCCAATCACTTATTTATCTATACATCTGATATCAAGTCAAAAACGGAAGAAAACGGGACAGACCTGGCTGATGATGAACTACCTCGAATTAGGGACTACGATCTTTGGAACATTGTAAGAATAAAGCGAGGTGCACACGCAACGTCAAAGAACCATATGTTGCTAGGAAGTTTTCAGCTCAATCAAAAAGAGAACACAGTAGAGGGCGCCAGGAGAACGAGACATAACGAACACCTCTTACAAGACCAGGACAAGAAGACCGAATACAGCATAACACGTAATAAAGGTATTAGGGCTACAAGAGTTACACGAGGACGAAAAAATGGACATTAATAGTATGTGAGCACAAGCTAAAGCGATGGGGAATATGACATGTATAAGAAAATGTAGGTTTTAACAGACCCCAACACAAAGAATAATTCACAACATAGATTTTACCTAAAATAGAGGAAAGGAAGAAGTAGAAATATATACTCTACAATTGCCAAACGAGAATCACCAAAACAGACGCACATATAAACTTTATACTGTTCCACATAAACAGGCCACGATATGTATAACAAATTAAAAGGAAAAAGATTGACAAATTGGCAGAAAATCCAACAGAAAAAGGGTTGATAATTTTAAATAAGTATAAACAGACCTCCACTACAACATATGCACAAACAATACTACTAGCGGAAGGAACCGTAGACTAGAACTGCAACCTACCAAATAATATAACAATCTAAAGACCAAATCTAAACTCAAAAAAGGAAAATCGGCTGGATCACATTGCATCGCAGCAGAAGTTATATTGCAGATATAGTTACGGCAAGGATTATTCAAGAAGATATGGGAAGAGGAGAGAGTGCCAACAGAATGTAACGAAGTATTTGAAAGATACCAGAGCCTGGATTGAATCGACAGTGACAATAAAGAGAACACCCGAAAGAGTTGCCCCACCAAAACAACATTCACAATTAAGTAACCAACTATACGAGAAGGAGAGGAAAGAAAATGGTCATGCAAACTTAGAGTCAGACGTTAGGACCAGATACCAGGGGTCTAAAGCGATACAAGTGGGAAGTTATAGAATGCACTTTGTTGGATAGGACGTCACTACAGATTGCACACCGTCCTTGGTTGATGTGCACGACCTACCCGGAAATTGCGTCCATTTTCATTGCTTGCCACGACCGAAATCTCCCCTCAGCCATGGGTTAATGGTCCCTCACCTAGACCTACAGATGTGGGCGCTGGTCAGCAGCAGCGTCTTCTAGTCTACGCGTGGGGGCTAATGCTGTCCAGAGGTACGACACTCGCCTCTCAAATCGTCAAGGAAACGGTGGTCGATCGACTCCCACAAGTTTCAAGCGACCCCTGGTCTCACGGATTGTATGACCTGAATGTCTGGATCTTGAGCTACTTCCAGTCGTCTTGATTGTATGTCTTGCCACTGGTTCCCAGTAACTCAGGACAAGACAGTGAGATTAATGTCCAGCGCAGCTTCTTTATCACTATAATCCAAATTCAGCGCGTTGCATCTTCAGGACGAGGACAGTCTGGTGTTGTGGCCATCTTCGCTTGCCATGGGCAACTTACTTACTTACTTAAGTGGGAAGTACAGAAAAACAACCATAGGATCTAGCAAGTATATGGTTTAAATTCAAGACAAGCCGTAAGACAGTTGCAGTAGAAGCATGTAGTGAAGTCACAGTCAAGAAGGATATACTAGGGACACGCTGGTTGTCACAAGAAGCAAACATTATAATAAAGAAAAAGAAAATGGCATTGAAACAATACTTGAAAGCCAACAATGAAGTAGGAAGGAAAGATCAATACAAACAGTGCATACCACTTTGAATGAAAGCCAAGAAAACAGTACTAACAACAAAACAAAAATCTTGGGAGAACTTTGGAGAAGGATTGCAAATGAATTCCGGAGAAAAGCACACGTTATTCTACAGGCCCTAAAGAACACAAGGATGACAAAATAGTGCCCACTGAAATGTATAAAAGTCAAACTAAGCACTTTACTTTTCAGTTCGAGCGAGATAATGGACAAATGGAATGTCTTTCTTTCTCAGAGTTCCTCTGTGCAGAGGAAGACCTTCGTGCCAGGTAAAACGGGTTGTAATACAAAAGAGGAAATCAATTACTGGTAAAAGAAAATAAGTGTAAACAAAGCAGTTGGACTTGATGGAGGAACGATATAAAGGGTAAGGTACGCAGGAACTACAGCCAGTGGTCATAACCAATTTTGAAAAAGTGTGGCAACCGACAGTGCGAAATCTATAAAGGCATATCCTCCTTTCCTCAAGTGTCCCAGTCATAACCTGCTACAGGATACTGGAGCAGAGACTAAAACATTCGGCTGAGCTATACCTTTGCTAAATCCAATGCGGTTCAGAACAAACCGAAGTTCTCAAAAATTATCTTCCTGTTCCGGAAACTGAGTGAAAAAAACGTTTGAGTATGATCATCCAACGTATCTCTGTGTCTATGACTTAAAAATAGCATTCGTTAATGTTCCATGTCGGAAGCTTTGGAACTGAATCGAAAAGAAGCTAATCCAATCACTCTCAATCTTCTCTATACAGATTTGTTATACAACTTATAGAAACTAATTTAGGATAGAAACGACGCGCCAGAGAAGCCAATGCCCAACAGTGGTGTTAGACATGACGACATATCACCATACTTCTTCTTCTTCGTACGCTGTCAGACGTCAACTTGTATTTTTTCGAAAAAATCAGCGGTCATACTGAGGCTGTCGACACTGCCATAGAGCTTGTCTAGTGTTGCCACTGGTGATGGCCACATGTGCTTTCTCTGGTCCTCGTATTTCTGGAAGTTTTGCAGCAGATGTTCAGCGGTCATTTTTCCGGTACCACAACTGCATTCGTCAATATGGCAGCAGAGGAGCACATGATATCACCATACATGTTGATACTACTCATGGATGATGTCATCAAAGAAGGTAAGGCAAAGACTAGCAAGTGCTCAGTGGAAGATGAGGCCAAACTTGATATCGAATATGGCGTTTGCCGATTATTTTGGCCATCTCTATACCAACATCTCCATCAGGTCAGGTCAGGTCATCCCGTAACCGGTGAGGTCGTTGGGGCACACATGAAGACATCCTCACAACTCCACGCCATCCCTCTCTGTCAGAAGCCGCTGTCTGTGACTCTTCTGGTCGGAGACTGGTCCATTCTTTTATGTTGTCTTCCCATCTCTTTTTGGGCCGGCTTCTTCGTCGTCTGCCATGCACCTTCCCGTGGAGGATTGTGTTTGCAAGACCATTTGATCTCGATATGTGACCGTACCAAGTGAGTTTCCTTCTTTTGACAGTTGCTAAGAGATCTTCGAAAGGCCCTATTGCCGTCGTAATTCTATTTCGGATTTCCTCGTTTGTAACTCGATCTTTGTACGTAACGTTTAAAAGTCTTCAGAAACATCTCATCTCCAAGGCCTGTATCCTTCGTGTAAGGTCAGCTGTAACTGTCCATGTCTCACACTAAAAGAGAAATATTGACAGGACCAGTGTACGCATTAATCTGATTTTAGTGCGTAGTGCTAACCGTTTATCTTGCCATATTTTGTTAAGCCCTGCAAACGCCGCTATTGTCTGTGCTATTCTGGCCAGTATTTCACATTTTGATCCTTCATCACTGACAATCGACCCCAGATATTTAAAACGGTCAACTACTTCGAGTTCTTGACCGTTTGATTTTATCTTGCTGTTGAAGCCCGTAGCGTTGTTTGTCATTAGTTTTGTCTTTCCAGCTTTTATCTCCATACCATAGTCAAGAGCTGTTTCATCGAGCCTTCTGACCCATTCCTGGAGTTCTGCTTCTGAACCCGCCAACCCGTCGATATCATCTGCAAAACGAAGGTTAGTAATCGTTCGGCCCCCTATCTTGACAGTACCAACGTGACCTCCAAGTGCCTCACTCATAATTCCTTCAAGGAATATATTGAAAAGAGTTGGAGAGAGTGTACACCCCTGTCTCACACCAACTGATGTGTGAAACCAGTCTCCACGCCTCCCATTCACAAGAACTGCACTAGACGCCTTGTTATACAGGTGTTCAGGGACCGTTATAATATTTCCGTTGATATTATACATCCTCATGGTTGCCCAAAGCGCTTTATGCCATACCCTATCAAACGCCTTCTTAAAATCCACAAACACATGATACAGTGTTTGCTGCTGTTCTAGATATTTATCGCTTAGCAGCCTTAAATTAAATATCTGTTCTGTAGTGCTTTTTCCCTGTCTGAACCCTGCTTGCTCCTCGGCAATAATGTTCTCTGCTTGGGGTTTCAATCGGTCGATGATTAATTTAAGCATGACCTTGCTAGGGTGGCTAATGAGGATTATTGTTCTGTAATTTTGGCACAGCTTTAGGTTTCCAGACTTATGTAGCGGTATAACTATTGATTTCGTCCATAAGTCCGGCCAGTTTCCTGTCGCCCATATTGTGTTACAGATGTGTGTCAGGCCTTCCACCACTACCTCTCCACCTGCTTGTAAGAGCTCTGCTGGTATATTGTCCACGCCGGCCGCCTTCCCTCATCTCCATACCAACCTTCAAATATAGAATGGCTAGCTGGGGATGAGATAGAAAAATATTGCCAGGTTAAAAATTAAAATCATTATGTTTTTTATGAGATGTGAAGAGACATCACATTGTTCTAGATGAACAGTCTGGAACAGGTGAAGAAGTTCAACTACCTTGTAACAAACCAGAAGAGAGATATTAAAGAAAAGTTGTCTATACGAAGGTCAGAAATTGGTAATATTTTTCATGTGATAATCAGAGGAGTCCACATTAAAAGATATATAAGTAACACAACTAAGATGACTGTACACCGCCGCATCTTCGTATATTACTGCACCTTTGTATCAGTTTTGATCTGTGGATGTAAGTCATTGACAATAATTCAGACACGCCAACTCGAAGCGCCAGAAATGAGAACTGCGAGTAAGGTGGTCCAAGGAACAAGAGACAAGATTGATAATCAGGCACTACAACAAGATCTCAAAGCACAGCTCTTGCAGACTCAAGTTGGGCAATCTCAACTTGTGTGGTTCGGTCATGTCTGCAGAATGAAGGAAGATCGGCTATCCGGACAATCATGCGAAAAAAATACTCAAGTATCTCGACCTCGTTGACAAACCAGATTCTAGTGGCATGACAACATAAACTAGTTTATAAAGACTATGAGCTTGACTGGGACCTGGCTAAGGGCTTGACTGGGACTTGGCTAAGGGCTTGACTGGAACCTGGCTAAGGGGTTGACTGGGACCTGGCTAAGGGCTTGACTGGAACCTGGCTAAGGGCTTTACTGGGACCTGGCTAAGGGGTTGACTGGGACATGACTAAGGGCTTGACTGGGACCTGGCTAAGGACTTGACTGGGACCTGGCTAAGAGCGTGACTAGGACCTGGCTAAGAGCGTGACTGGGACCTGGCTAAGGGCTTGACTGGGACCTGGCTAAGGGCTTGATTGGGACCTGGCTAAGGGTTTCACTGGAACCTGGCTAAGGGGTTGACTGGGACCTGACTAAGGGCTTGACTGGGACCTGGCTAAGGGCTTGACTGGGACCTAGCTAAGGGGTTGACTGGGACATGACTAAGGGCTTGACTGGGACCTGGCTAAGGACTGGGACCTGGCTAAGGGCTTGACTGGGACCTGGCTAAGAGCGTGGCTAGGACCGGGCTAAGTGCGTGACTGGGACCTGGCTACGGGCTTGACTGGGACCTTGCTAAGGGCTTGACTGGGACCTGGCTAAGGGCTTGACTGGGACCTGGCTAAGGGCTTGACTGGGACCTGGCTAAGGGCTTGACTGGGACCTGACTAAGGGCTTGACTGGGACCTGGCTAAGGGGTTGACTGGGACCTGGCTAAGGGCTTGACTGGGACCTGACTAAGGGCGTGACTGGACCTGACTAAGGGCTTGACTGGAACCTGGCTAAGGGCTTGACTGGGACCTGGCTAAGAAGAAAACATCGGATGGAATGGTCTGGCACTTTTTCTCGAAAATCTATAGACCCTAGGGTAGAAGAGCGACTTAGTAAGTTGTGTGTTGCATAAAGCCGATAATGTAACAGATAAGAGGAACCACTAAAATGGCATGCCGTTAATTCCGTGGTCAATCCAGCCATGATTAAAGTGTGACAATTGCGCAGAGTAGATGTTGAAAAGCTTCTATTTACTCAAAAACATGTAATGGCGTGTACTGAATATAACGAAAATGGATCAGATCCGAAATTAGGAAGTTCTACTTCAAAGTCTATTTCGGGACGTCATTAGAAACATCATCGCTCAAATACCGGTTGGTTAGTCATGTGGTATCCATGCTTGATAGACATCAGGTGGGCACGCGAAACGACGTTTTGGGGGTCTTATAGATATACAAGTCGACAGGACCGCCCACATTTGGGTGGCAGGATGATTTGATGACAAACGATCTAAGTCCGCTCTGGTACAACATAGCAAAGGATTGGAATGCATACTCAATGTTTTTGACTTCCTCGTAGTTGCCGGATTGACGTCGAAGATAATGTGAATGTGATGTGTTGTTGTTGTTTATTTTCATGACTAGTCATTTTCTCCACCGCAGAAACAAACATGGCTATTGACAAGATCTAAACTTATCTGGCACCATTATAATCCTAAACGACTACATCCACAAAGAAGATAGTGACTGAATGTGTTAGATCCCAGTCGTCTAACCAAGAGGTTGTGTGCCCCATCACTTTCAATATCAAAGCGTTTTTTCTATGGGGGATTTCAATAAAAAAACCTATCCTGTACATAGCGTGTGTACTGTAGGGGCAATAGACTTTTATTTATCAGCTCTAAAATTCCTCCAATGGAGCCTGAAAAAAAAAGGAATATCCCCGTGTGTGTAGTGCTAGCACCAATTTAACCCACATCCAGTCTCTCAATTGAACAAGCCAGGGCGTCGTTAACAGAAGGTTTTTGCTTCACTTTGATCAAGGACAAATAAGTATCGATGATATACAACAAATATTGATCTTTTTAATAAACTCTAAATGCTGATTTCGAATCCCATTTAACCCCCTCCATCTGTCACTTAAAATAGTTCCGTAATCCATTTCTTAGCGTATTTTCGTGTGGTCAACTGTTAAGCATACATATGTTTAACAACCGCTGCATTGTGGAAAGAAATAGCCGCGCAAGAGAACATCAGGTAAAGAGCAATGAAAGCAGAATCCAAGGTAGCAGGTGTTCCATGATCATAGCTCACAATTATGGCCTAAAATATCAGGAATCGATGGGAATATATCGGTGCTGTCCTTTTCATGGGCGATAAAATGATGAAAAACGAAGATAATTCGAAGTGGCAGAACAAGATACGCAGTGTGGTCTAGAATATCTCTCTTGTTGGCGCTAAATATTCTAGATAATTAAACCGAATTAATGATTAATTTCTAACGTTGCATTAGCTGATCCATCTTTTAATAAGGTTCCTGTATCGTTCATTTTATGTCATCTATCCAATCATGTTGTTAACGTCAGTGCAATCTTTATTAGTGTGATTTATTTGTAACCATTGATATTTTCAGTCCAAACCATGTATCGTTTTAAACATTGTCAATCAATTTGTTTCTTGGTCTTCCTCTGATTCTTGTCACTGCTGTCTGGTTGACAGCATGTTAGCGCCGATTTATCTGGCATCACACGAAACGTGCTACTCTGTGCCTTATTTCACAGATTTCCATGAGATTAACTTGAATCTTATCATGCTGTGCGCACTAAATACGCCAGTCTCAGCAAGGGATTCGAGTCACCGATTGGGAAATGCGTATTATTGTTGTACTAGGCCAGGGTAAAAGTTAAGCATTTCCCCGGCTCTCCTGTGGCTAGAAATCAACAATGAGAGAAGCTAATGTATACCCAGCACGGAACGTCTGCGATGCATAATGTTCCCAGCAGCCTTCTCCACATGACACAGCTTCACAGAGGATCAAGGGACGTAATTACTGTTGTCTGAAAGTTCCTGCCCCTGCTGAACTAAAAAACCCTCCAGATTTTAGGAGCCATTTGCGTGTGGACAGTCCATTGTAGGGAACAAACTTAGACAGTTGAGAAGGCGAGAAAGAAACGGAATTACATACTCCGGCAGTGACATTTGCTGCGAGATGGATAGAGGAGAGAGATGTAATGACTTTCTTGTGAAGATTTCAGCAAAGGTACGCACTCACATGCACGCATACACATACGCATAAACACATACATTGAAAAATGCATTCATATACGGATACCCTTAAGCATACAAGCATGTGTACATACAGGCACACATACATGCATACAAACATGTATACAGACACGCAAACATATTGTAATACACACATACTTGCCAATATGCATACATACATGCATGTACACACGAATACATACACGCACACACACACACGCGTACACACGTGCTTACAGGCATGCGTACATACACGCAGACATACATGCATTTACACATGCCTGCACTTAGACATGTACACGCGCATATACACACGCACGTGTAGATACGCAACTGTTTGTGTACGTATGTGTGTGTTTTCGTAGGTGTATGTATGTATGCATGTACGTACGTGTGTGTGTGTGTGTGTGCATGTACGTACGTGTGTGTCGTGTGTGTGTGTCTGTACGTATGTATGTGTGTATGTACGTACGTGTGTGTGTATGTGCGTACGTGTGTGTGTATGTACGTACATGTGTGTGTGTATGTACGTACATGTATGTGTGTATGTACGTACGTTTGTGGGTATGTACGTACGTGTGTGTGTGTGTATGCGTGTACGTGTGTGTGTGTGTGATCGTGTGTGGACGTGTGTGTGTGTGTGAACGTGTGTGTGTATGTGAACGTGTGTGTGTATGTGTGAACATAAGCGGCGAGTGTGAGTACGTGTACATGTGCATGTGTGTACGGGTGTATATTTGGATCAATGTGTGGTTACTCCTGATTGTATGTTTAGAGTGTATGTGTGTGGACTGTATATGTGTGTATGTGTGGGTACGCGTGTATGTGTGTACGTTTGTATATTTGTGTACTGTATATATATATATATATATATATGTAAGTATTTGTACATGTGTGTACGAATGTGTAGGTGTATTGGTGAGTGTGTGAGTGGGCGAGTGTGTGAGTGGTGAATGTATGATTGTTTGTTGTGTGCTAGTGTTTGGTGTGATTATGTTTGTTCGGTGTGCGATTGTGTTTGGCGTAATTGTATTTGGTGTGTGATTGTGTTTGGTGTGTGATTGTGTTTGGTGTGTGATTGTATTTGGTGTGTGATTGTGTTTGTTTGGTGTGTGATTATGTTTGGCCTGTGATTGTTTTTGTTGTGTGATTGTGTTTGGTGTGTGATTGTCTTTGGTGTGGGATTGTGTTTGTTTGGTGTTTGATTGTGTTTGGTGTGTGATTGTGTTTGTTTGGTGTGTGATTGTGTTTGGTGTGTGATTGTGTTTGGTGTGTGATTGTGTTTGGTGTGTGATTGTGTTTGTTTAGTGAACATCGTGCAGCACTGTACTTTGCTTGCCCATATGACAAATTACTAAGCATTATTAAGTCTTTTCATATAATATATTTATGTCAACATTTTTGCTTGACGAGTAAAATTTAAAAAAACCGTTTTACTCGTTACTATATAACGACTCTTGCACGATTATTAGTGATATTAGGGTGCGAATAAATTGTACATACGCTAGATGATGAGGACGAATATAAATGTACCTCCACTGCCACAAATTTACTAAAGCCATCCATAAATGGTACTTCAGTGCTAAAGCTACAAATAATGTTCAAGGACACAAACGCCATACCTCTGATAGTAGTGGATTTTTTTTTAAGCAGAAACAGTCAAATACTCTGTAAGGAATAAAATATACGTATTTCGTTCTGGTACGCATTTTTATGTATAAATAAATTGGTATTAGTGCCTAGATAAGTCTAAATGATAATGCTCTTCAACAGGTCTATGAGTTCAAGTATTTGAGCAGTCTTTTTTTGAGCAGACGATAGGATCGACAGGGAAATTGAGACTGTGTCAGAAAGCATATGTGGTGAGTTATCAGCTGTCCCCACTACTTAGACACCCGAGCATTAGTTTGGCAACAAAGCAACAGCTGATAAACAGTATATTTATGCCGACTCTGTGCTACCAATGCCAAACATGGCCTCTGTCCTCTGTCCTCTATATCTATTATGTGCTGCTTCATATATTGCCTAATCTTTCTTCTGAATTCTCTTGTGCAGCTTTTGTATCTGTCTGTGTTTCGTTCTGTTCCTGCATGTCTCAATTTCGTTCTTGCCTCTACGAGTCGCAGCATCTCTTCCGTAATATAATTATTTCTTACGCACTTTCTTAGGAATAATGTCCTGTGCTGTTGAGCTGATTGGTCCATGTGTATAATCGCCTCTGATGATGCTTAAATAGGGTGTTAGCAATGGTGAGATTATTCTCCATACAGAGCAACTCGTTTTTCTCCCCTTTCGTTCCTGTGTCCAAGACCAAAGAATCTTCGTACTCTTCTTTCTTCTGATGTTCTTCCTGCGCTAACTTTCGCGTTAAAATCCCCCAAGATGATGATGATCAGGGCGTCGTGTCTCTCTGTCTTATACAATGTGTCTTGTAAGCTGTTATAGAAATCCTCAATTTCACAAACTTCTCATGTTCTTGTTCGTGCGAAAACCTGTACTACTTTTCTTTATTTTTAGCCTGAAAGCAATTACCCGGTTGTTTACTGGGTTATACCCAAGCAGCGAAGGTGTCCTCTTGGACAGGAGGAAACCGACCACTTTTGTCCTTCCCTGAGAAAATGGTTTCTCTGGATGCGCACACGCATTGTCCTTGACCTGATGGTTATCTCCATCTCCTGCCTAACACTAATAGCTTCAACTGGTAAAGACTCCTGACGTTCCAGGTGCCTATTCTTAATCTAGTTTTTAGTCCGCCTTCTGATTTTCCCATCGTAATCCCTTAGGGCTCTTGGTCATCATCTCTATTACTTGTACTGGCTCCGAAAGTGTCCTCTTCCTCAGTTAGTGTCGATGATCTGCCTGGCCTGAGAGCTTCACCATCAGATCTTTGAGTTTTGTTTGTTTCGACTGTCATGAGTTTCTTGGCATGTTTGTGATCAGTGTTTGTTTGTCATTGTGTTCCGAACGTTATTCTTGCCTCTTCCCAGCCTCGGTCCCTCTTGCGCCCTTAGCCGATACTAGACCATTCTAGTTCCTGTCTTCGAAGTCGTTGCCGACTAAGTCGGTCCTCCGTCTGATCCGTCAGCAGCTGAGTGCCCTGGTTAGGGGTGAACTTTCCCTTGTGTCTGTTCACTCACGTAGTTTAGCCTGCTAACCAATGATGTTGCCTTGGGTTGGGGGGAGGGGGGTGGGGTTAGGGGGGGAGGACACTGCCGTAGACAGGCATATTCTGAGAGCCATACGTGAGTTCGACAGAAGTGCGGGAACCAAATAGGATCCTGGCCATCTAGGATGTGGCTGCTTCTCCCCTTGAGGTACTATTCCTTACACACTTCTGTCCTTCCCCCCCCCCCCCCCCCAACAATCAAAAAGGTTGGCCAATTAGGAATGTATTCTGGCAAAGACGAATGTGTCAGACCGAAAGGTGCAAATGTCGCAGTCCGGCTGTAAACTAGCGACACAACGCAATATGTTCTCCGGACTACATCCTGCTACTTGCAAAACCCTCTTCAAGGATTGGTAATGGGAGATTGAGAGCGAACGCAGAAGAAAAAGTTAATATATGAATAATGTTACATTTAGTTGCTAGAGAAGATTATCCGAATTTGACTAAAGCATGTTCAATGCTAGATATGACTGTAGGCTAAGAGCATAACAATGGCGTGCGGCAACTTTTCTAAAGGAGACTAGGTTCGAGGACATCTTTCATTACTTGGCTAAAGATGAATACTCTCTGTTTAATGTACAATATGTAGCTTACCAATGACACTTTTACAGGTCACAGCTCCCTTCAACCGATTCACAATATGTAGCTTACCAATGACACTTTTACAGGTCACAGCTCCCTTCAACCGATTCACAATATGTAGCTTACCAATGACACTTTTACAGGTCACAGCTCCCTTCAACCGATTCACAATATGTAGCTTACCAATGACACTTTTACAGGTCACAGCTCCCTTCAACCGATTCACAAAATGTAGCTTACCAATGACACTTTTACAGGTCACAGCTCCCTTCAACCGATTCACAATATGTAGCTTACCAATGACACTTTTACAGGTGACAGCTCCCTTCAACCGATTCACAATATGTAGCTTACCAATGACACTTTTAATGGTCACAGTTCACGCAGTTTATTACAACTGCTGGAGTAGTCTAGGTGCACTTGAGAATGTGAACTCGGGTCTTCATGTCTGTAGTGCAATGCAAGGATCCTCAGTAAGCTCACTACTTTATGATTTCGTTAATGGGTAGGTTGACTATATTGAAAATAATACTCGCAATTTAGTGACAGATACTGCTGTCGAGGATAAAGCGTGCTGTATTCATAATTAATTCTAGTTTGTTAATGCGTTGTGGTGGATAGTTCCCTTCCTCGCTGTATTTCCTTCCCTTACAATAAGCCAGCTGTTAAATTTAGCTAGATCGATTAGAATGGGCAGGTACTTAGCTCGAACTCACTACAATTGCAAGCATCGTACTAAAGGGTTGACTGTTATTCCTCGCATATCGACAAAAAGTAAATTCGCGGACTCTGAGTACACACCCCGTGGAGATAAACAAGCAAGCAAGACAATAACATTGTGTACTCTAAGTTCATAAAAACAATCCAGCAATAATTTCTCTTATCCTTCCTTTTCTTCATCGACTCAAACATTTCATTACATGAAGCTCGATACACAGTGATCATGTGTACTTCACTGATCTTAGCGATCGCATCAAATGCCTTGACACCTGTTGGGGGTATTAATGATTATTCTCTCGTGACTGTAATGACCTTACCTCAGAACAAGGCACACATCAACACCTGATGACTCTCCCATCATGTGTTTTTCACTATTTCTTGCTGTTGATGATTGTGCACTTTTGAATACATCGATAATGTCCCATGAAATAGCGTCTGATCGGAAGAGTTGTTTCTCGTGACAAAGATCAGTGCTCACATCTCAGTCTCCAGACACTCCAGTCTACACAGCTGTAAATATAGACCTGTCATAATTGACGGCAAAGCAGCAAAGAAGAAAATAGGTCACCTCACCTAAACGAGCAACCTGCAACTTAACACAATATCGTGTGTAACACTATACCCATATATCAGACAATATATTAAGAGATCATCACACTGTCTACTTTTAAAGAGAGATGTAATCCTGGTATTTAAACAGACATGTATAGCCTGCTGTCCTGTAACTGAAGCTATTCGTAGCAGATTCATTTTTGCGATGTTATTTCGTAACACTAACTAGGCCTGGAAGAGAGTAGACGGTGTGTTGTGTAGGAATGTCATTATTCTGTCCAAATGTGTGCCGGAAGATATGTTAACAATCTGCTCTTTTCGATTTTCAATTGTCAGGGTGACATTTACGTGCACAGACTGCATGGGACCCCACATTTTATTGTCCATCTTAATTAGCCACTAGATCAAATCACCCTTGAGACTATGGCTGTTAGTTAATTCATTCATTGATTTTGGTGTCTCTAAACTGTTTCAAATGAAATTCTCGTCTCCTAAATATATTTTTGACATTATTATCTCTTAAATCTATCAGCTGATATTGGTGTATCTTGTATCTATCAACTGATATTATTTGTTTGTTTATATTTGTGTCTCTTGCATCTATCGACTGATATTGGTGTATCTTGTATTTATTAGCTTATATTGGTGGCTCTTATATTTATTAGCTGATATTGGTGTCTCTTGTATCTATCGACTGGTATTGCTGCCTCTTATATTTATTAGCTGATATTGGTGTCTCTTGTATCTATCGACTGATATTGGTGTCTTTTATATATATATATATCGACTGATATTGTTGTCACTTATATTTACCAACTAATAATGTTATCTCTTATATTAATTAACTGATGTTGGTGTCTCCTATATTTAAAAAAATGATATGGGTGTATAATTTATCAATTGACTGATAGTGGTATGTCTCTTAAATGTATATTTATTAACTTATATTGGTGTCTCTTATATTTATTAACCGATATTGTTGTCTTTTATATTTATCAACTGAAATTGGTATTTCTTATATCTATTGACTGATAGAGATATATCTCTTATACCTATCGACTGATATTTATACACTGACGTTGGTGTCTCATATATTTATACACTGATGTTGGTGTCTCATATATTTATACACTGATGTTGGTGTCTCATATATTTATACACTGATGTTGGTGTCTCATATATTTATACACTGATGTTGGTGTCTCATATATTTAAACAATGATAATTGTGTCTCTTATATGTATCGTCTAATATTGTTGTCTCTTAAACGTATAGACTGATAATGCACACTATTGTACGCTAATACTGACATTGCCTTCTCTTAAATGATTATATTGATATTGCTGTTTCTTAAATTAGTATATTTATAGCCATATCTCCAATCTATGTCGACATTACTTAACTACACAAACAAAAACAACAGAAACTAGCTATTGCTGTTAATGATAGTAAAGATGCTCACTTCTTGAATGTGTCGACCTCACTCAGGGAAAGAGCAGGTACAAGAACATCCCCTACATACACATGTTGTTGTGGATCTTGAATATATCTAAGTTATTCAGGAGAATCGTCAGACAAAGACAGCAGACACTTAAACTAATTTGTGTACACATTTTAACGAAAATAATGTTTGTATCCCAACGAATAGACATGACATAATACGATAAACATTGCTACACATCTGCCCGAATTGTTGTTGTTTTTTTTAAGGCCAACAATGAGTAGGTTTTACTATTTTGTGCGCCCTGAAAAGGAGGGTGGCAGTAGCTTTCCTTACATTCCGAGTGCCCTGATGAAGGTGGACCGGGATCCTCCAGGCGGTAATGCTTGGTTTCATCTGCGTGACGCTCACTACCACGGAGATCACGATTGCCAAAAAGGACAATCTGTTTTCAGGAAAGAATAAATGCAAGTCGATCGGGGAGTCTTGGACAGTATATGTTGCCTGACCCTGACTACCTTGTCTAATCAGCAGTTTCAGACCGCGTAGTTCTTATTTCTTATGAAAGTATCAGCCTAATAGATCAAGTCAGACCGACAAAAGTAGCAGACTTTACAACACTCTTCTTACCTACTATTAGTGATACAAACTTATATCTTCTCATTTAAAAAAAAAGAAATAGAGAGACGAGGTCGAATCGAAGCAGCAAATGAGTTGACAACAGCCAGTGAGTCCTAGCTGACAACATGTATCAGGGTCAGTGAATCAGAGCCGACCAAGATCGCATTCTATCTCCAAGTCGCGGTTCTGGAAATAGACTGCAGCCTAGCTGAGAGGAAAAGGATCAATCAAGGAAAACAAAACCCTTTTCAAAAATACAGATTGCCGAGTCTTAAGGTATGATATCGCAGTATAACTGTAAACTTTACAATAAATAAAATGCCCTCTATAGGACGAGCACAGAAGAAGAATTAGAAAGATAAACAACAGACATGCCATTGTTTTTTATTTCCCTAATTTTAGTGATTATTTAAAAAAACTATTTCACCCTAATATGTCCGCCTTAATTAACCTCGATACGGCAGTCGGACGTCAACCTTTCGAATTTCTTTGATAGATTCCTGCCCACCATACAATATTCTTTACCTTTTTTTTTCTTAGCTCTTCCCTTTCCGTTTTGTATTCATTTTGTTTTCTACATCTATTCAGTTTTTTTCTTCCTGTTTTCATTTTGTTTCATTCTTGTCCCAGTTTTTATCTTCATTTTCGATTTTTTTTTACCCGCAAAAACTTCTATTCTGTTTCCATTCCAATTTGTATTCCTAATTCCTCTTCTCCTTCTTCATTCTCCACATCCTTTCCCAATCAGACTTGCTCTTCATTTTGCTCATTTTACTGCTCATCCGCTTTATTTTTTGTAGGGTGGGGTGTGGGGTGGTGGTTAAGAAATGTCCAGGCACGAATGAATGAGTAAGCTGAATATCCAGTCTAAGAGACGTGTAAGTTGCGAAAGAACTTCTTCTTTCGATAGACATTTCGTTTCTTCAGTTTTAAAGTTTCCTTGTAAATCAACTCGCTGGCGGTAATTAGAGTGATGGCATCGCGTGAGATGGAAGCGTCCACTCTCGACTTCATTTCACAGGCAAATGTGACTAGAAAAATTTGTTGCCAAGACCTTTCATTTGTTGGGTAAATCTGGAAAAACGCGGGTACTTCGCTAGTCTGCACGAAGAGTAAATAGTGCGTTAGTTAGAGTATCAAATAATGTGATCGTTTGATCTGAGGATTGTATAAGCTCTAATGCCCAGATGCGTTGGGTGATCACATTGGAATGTAAGTGGGATAACTTATAATCAACCGCCAGGGTTTGGAGCTTTGTTCGATTCTTTGCTTAACTGTAACTTGTACTTTGTATGCGACCACGTTTGGGGCAATCCTCGGTTAGCGTTGGTATAAGAAGGGTCTTAAACATACACAAGGTTATAACTAAAGTGACAAGAGAAGAGTAAATGTGGGATGAAAGTAAAGGGGCATATATTACTTCAATAACAGTATATTGAAATGCGTGTGAATAATTAAAAGGGTAGACTAATAAAATGTAGTATAAAAGCACCCATGAACAAAATAGTACTAATTAAGGCAGGATTTAAGATAATTCAATGAACATTATAAAAAGAATGCTCTTTGCCAAAAAAAGGTGGTGAGATAGGTGTTATGAGCAGCCAATATAACTATATATACGAGGCGTGTTCAAATTAAACCGGACCTAACTGCACCAAGTGAACATACGTACTATGCGTATAGTGGCATCACTTCTGATGTCAACAACCAAACCGTCAAGTTTGTAAAATTTCATTATACTCCGACTAATAGTTTACTCAGCAGACCGTTGAAAACATGGCGGGTGTGATACGGAATCCGTCCATAAATGTTCAGCGAGCGGTATTTCGGTTTCTAACAGCTGAAGGATGTCGACCAGTTGGCATTCATTACAACATGTGGGCAGTGTTTGGTATCAAAAGTGTAGCGAACGTAAGCTCCGGCGATAGTCCATCCGAATTGCTGCACCAATTTTGTCGATTGCATCTTCTGTCGCAACAATATGCTCCTGACCTGGTCTCGGAAGATCTTTCGTTAACTTGCGTCCTTCTTTAAACATTGTCGTCCAATTCTACATTGTTGCCTTCGACACACTTTTTTCACCAAACACTGCCTGCATTCTGCGAAGAATTTCAACTGGTCGACATCCTTCAGCTGGTAGAAACATAAACATTGCTCGCTGATAAACTCTGGATGGATTGCTTATCACATACGCCAATGTTTGAAATGGTCTGCTGAGGAAACTATGGGTTGGAAAATAATGACATTTTGCAAACTTGACGATTGGTATGTACTGTTAAATCAGAAATAACGTCATCGTGCGCATGATACGTATGTTCACTTGGTGCAGTTAGGTACAGTTTCATTTGAACACTCCTCGTATGTATGAATCGTTGATTATGAAAGGACACATAGATACATAAATCACAACAATATAGGTTTGCTTCCCAAGGACAAAGCTGCTCATGCTACAGGTGGCCAAGAGAAGATATGAAGGTCTAGACATTGTTAGTGATAGATTACTGCTAACTGAAATAAAAAAGACGGCACGCAACGTTCATTGGACACACACACAGAAACAATTAAGTAAAGATCACCTTTGCAGGCCAGATGTGATATTAGGAAAATGGTGTTAGTTCCATACTTTCTAGGTCGGCATTACTTGCCAGACTTGTTCTCGCTTCGAATTTGAGGATATGCCGACATCGGATCCGTTTGCGAACGACAACAATATCTTGCAACAATTTGGGATGGAACCTTTATCGCTCGGCTGTACAGTAACTGGAAAGGTGTAGGGCAGTAATGACCAGCAGCTAAAGATTAGTTATACTTGCGATATCACAATCAGATGAATGGGAAAACAAAGAACATCTGATGATGTTAAATACTCAAAAGGGACTTAATAGGCCAACATCCCGAGACAAGCCTTGGGAAAATGCTGACGAACTCATCCATTTAGGAAACTTTCCCTAATATGCAATGACAGTAAACTTTTCATAGCGCACAAACAAGTGTGACTTTGAAACGGAAAAGTAAACGTAGATAATGTAAGAAAATTTAGATTTTGAATGCTTATATGTGGGTTGTGTCTGTGTTGTTATTTACTATAAACTCTTGTATGGTTTGTTTCGGCAACCTTATGTTCTTATAAAGAATTTGGGATGGATAGTTCCATGTGACCTTATCTTCTTAAAGAGAATATAATATGGATATTTAATGTTACATAATGTTCTTATAGATAATATAATATGGTTAGTTCGTGTAACCTTATGTTCTTATTGATAATATTATATGTATAGCTGATCTGACCGTATATTATTAGATAGAATATGGTATGGACAGCTCATGTAAATGTATGTTTTTATAGAAAATCTTGTATGGATAGTTCATGTCACCTTATGTTCTAATACAGAATCGAACATGGATAGTTCATGTCACCTTATGTTCTTTTAGATAATATTATATGTATAGCTGATCTGACCGTATATTATTAGATAGAATATGGTATGGACAGCTCATGTAAATGTATGTTTTTATAGAAAATCTTGTATGGATAGTTCATGTCACCTTATGTTTTAATTGACAATCGTATATGGATAGTTCATGTCACCTTATGTTCTAATACAGAATCGAATTTGGATAGTTCATGTCACCTTATGTTCTTATAGATAATATTATATGTATAGCTGATCTGACCGTATATTATTAGATAGAATATGGTATGGACAGCTCATGTAAATGTATGTTTTTATAGAAAATCTTGTATGGATAGTTCATGTCACCTTATGTTTTAATTGACAATCGTATATGGATAGTTCATGTCACCTTATGTTCTAATACAGAATCGTATATGGGTAGTTCATGTCACCGTATGTTCTAATACAGAATCGTATATGGATAGTTCATGTCACCTTATGTTCTAATACAGAATCGTAACTGGATGGCTTAACTTAACTTAACTTAACGTTTTTATACTGGTTTAGAAGACCCTGCAGAGTCTGTATACAACCAGTTACATTTACATCACCTTGCTCTAAAAGCTATGCGCATCCAGTTTATTCTTAAATGCATTAACTGTCCCTGCCTCCACTACCTCCCCTGGCAATGCATTCCAAGCAGACACCACTCTCTGACTAAAAAAATATTTCCTAATATCTAACCTGGACCTCTCTTTAGTCAGCTTGTAGCTATGCCCTCGTGTTATTGTAGGTGGCTGTATTAAAAAAAAACTTGTTATAGTCTAATTTAACGATTCATCTGATCATCTTATAAACCTGTATTAAGTTACCACGAATTCTTCTCTCTTCGAGACACTGTAGGCCGGTTTTTCTGAGTCGTTCCTCATAACTGTAATTCTGGAATCCCACTATCATCTTTGTCGCTTTTTTTTGTATTCCTTCCAGCATGTTTATATCCCCTCTATGATCAGGACTCCACACCTGTACACAGTACTCCAATCTAGGTCTAACTAAAGCTTTATACAGTTTGACGATCACTTCCTTGCTCCTATGTTTAATATCTCTTTTTATCATACCTAACATTGCATTTGCCTTTTTCACTGCTACCTTAACTTGCTCACTCATCTTTCCTGTATGATCTATTTTAACCCCTAGGTCCCTTTCCTTAATTATCTTTCTAATATTGTTTTCTCCCATTCTGTAATTATGTTCCATATTGGATCTACCCATGTGGATGAATGTACATTTATCTACATTAAACTCCATTTGCCAGCTTACAGACCATTCTCGAATTTTATCTAAATCTGACATCAATATATCCACTTCCGCTTTAGATGAGACACTACTGCATAGTTTTGTGTCATCAGCAAATTTTGCAATCATGGATATCATATCAATGTCCAAATCATTTATATTCATCAAGAACAAAATTGGTCCCAAAACCGAGCCCTGTGGCACACCACTTTTCACTTCACACCACTCAGAGTACTCCTTATTTATGCCCACCCTCTGCCTTCTTCCCGTTAACGAATTTTCAATCCATTTGGCAACTTCCCCACCTATTCCATGTGATTTTAACTTTCGAAATAATCTTTGATGAAGTACTCTATAAAAAGTCTAGACAAATAACATCCACTGGCTCCTTATATCTATGATTTTAGTAACCTCCTCCATGAATTCTAATAGATTTGTTAAGCATGATCTCCCTCTAGTAAACCCATGCTGACTATTTCTAATTAGATTAAATTTGTCTAAATGCATTACAATGTTTTCTTTGATTATTGACTCTAACAATTTACAGACTATGCTCGTTAAACTCACCGGTCTATAATTTGCTGGATCTGATTTTTTACCTTTTTTGAATAAGGGGATCACTCCTGCATCTTTCCAATCCCGTGGAACAATCCCTTTTGTCAGTGATTGAGAACATAATATAGCCAATGGTTTTGCTAGTTGGTCTCTAATTTCATTCAGCAGTTTTGGATGAATACCATCTTGACCTGGACATTTATTCACTTTCAACCCCTCCAATTTTTTAAAAACCATTTCCCCTGTAATACAGATTGATCTTAATCCCGCTGTATCCATGTTTCTTTGAAAAATATCTATAGGCTCTGGGATCTTGGAGCAGTCCTCTTTTGTGAAGACTGTGCCAAAGTACTGATTGAGCAGATTAGCTGCCTCCCTATTCTCACTTATTATTTTCCCTGTATTGTCTATGAGAGGGCCTACTTTGTCTTTCGTTCTTTGTTTACATCTAACATAAGAGAAGAAGCTTTTACTGTCAGTCTTGATCCTCTGAGGAAGTTTTTTTTCAAAGTCTATTTTTGCTGTTTTATTCGCTTTCTGAGATATGTTCTGCTTTTCCAAATAGTTTACATATGTTTCTTTTGATTTACCTGCCTCTATATATTTTTTCCATGCTTTATTTTTTGCTCTTCTACATTTCACTACAAATCTAGTTATCCACTTTTTACGCTTTGGGTTTACCTCCCTACATGGAACACATTCCTCTTTTAGCGTTTCTAGAACTGTTTTAAAACTTTCCCACTCCTGTTCAACATCTTTTTCTACGACAATATCTTTCCAGATTATGTGGTTCGCTGCCTCTTTCATCCTCTTAACATCTGCCTTAGAGTAGTCGTATGTTCGCGTGTGTATGTTTACTTCTTTCCCTGCAATAAGATCCCAACGGATGATTTGATGGTCACTTGAGCCAAACAGTTCCCCAACGGTAACGTTTTCAATCATATTTTCCTCTGTAGTAAAAACTAGGTCGAGTATGTTTTTGCCTCTGGTGGCTGCTTCTACATGTTGAATTAAAAAATTTTCAGTTATGCACTTAACAAAAGGTTTTGACTCTACAAGTGCTTCTGCCATATCCCATTTTATTTCTGGATAGTTGAAATCTCCCATTAATAATAATTTCCCTTCACTTGCCTTTGCTATGCTACTAATCAGCTCCTCATCTTCCTCTTTTTGACTTGATGGACTTCTATAGCACACTCCAATCACTGTTTTTTTTCACCCTCCTTTCTATTTCTCCCCATACACTTTCATTTTTGTTACCACATGATAAATAATCTTTCATCGTTATATTAACAGAATTTATACAGTATAATAAAACGCCACCTCCCTTAGTCTTGTCTCCAATTATCCTATCTTTCCTTAACATTGTATATCCCTCAATTTCAAGTTCACTATCTGCAATCTTCTCATATTCCATGATTCTGTTAACCCTATTATATCTGGTTTTTCTTCTACATACAGTTCCAATTCTTCTCTTTTATTTACTATGCTTCTCACATTTGCATTTAAACATTTTAGTTTGTAATGTTGTTGGTTTTCCTCTTTTTGCTTCTGCTTTATCATTGTAGTGTTTGCTTTTCCACTATGTATTTCACACTTCCCTGACACCAACTTACCCCTTTGACTACATCCTCTATAGCACCCTATTGTAAGCCTATCTTTAGTCTCATGTGACCTAATGTTCTTTTAAAAGAAGCTGGAATGGACAGGTCATTTGACCTTATGTTATTATAGAAAATATTATAAGGATAACTTGGGTAACGGTATGCTCTTATAGAGAATCTTGAATGGTGTAGTATTGTAAAATAATCACATTTCTATTTACTTCCGTGCTGTGATTGTTTATTACTACACTTGCCTAATATTGTAGTATATGATTCGGTTTTTTCCCTTCAATTAAATTCAAGTAATTGTGTTGCTTGTCTCATGCACAAGACGTTATAATCACTACATAAATGGGAATCAAATAATTGTTTTCTTTTTCAGCCTGGATATCTCTCGTGCGAATATTGTAGTGCTTCATTTGCAAATAAAGGTCTCGGTATATTTAGACGGAACGGTATTCCACTAAAACAAACAAACGGACAAACAAATTGTATTCTCCAAAATGCAGCTGCAAAGTTAATGTAGATTAATATAAAACAAGTCAATGTGTTAAAATTCATGGAACAACAGATCACCGAAGCACACCATATACAAAACCCACAATAAGCAGTAACGATATATTCCCACCAGGAACGGGGACCAGTACCCTAATCACAGCACACTCGATTATGTTGCTCCTCCAATGGATATTCCTGGACAGATCGGAATACCATGAACCGAGATGACTGACTATAAAAACAACAGGAGACTTCAGATAACAAAAGAATATACCCTGCAGTAACTACACAATTAAACGAATCCTTAGGGACAGCACCAAAGACATCTTGCTGAACAGGTGGACGACGGAGACTTCGCATCGCAGTTGTTTTAGCGAAATATCACAAACGAAAACAAAATGACATTAAAAAAACAACACAAATAAGAAATCTTTTCATTTGTCAGATCCGGTTAGGGCAGGTTACAGTCAATAGCCACTTAAAAGGCATCAACACTCAACACCTACACGTGTGCAGACATCGCTCTCACCCTGATAAAGCATTGAGTGCAAAGCTCTTGCAGACATGAGGAAACGATTTTTACAAGTGCCTCGGCAATCGCCAATACACTATATATCACAGTGGAACAAGTGAAGAAGACCTGTATTTATAAACGCTGAACAGGTTTGCTCAGCAGCTATTATATAGCAACAACAACAATTATATAAGATATATATATAATAGAAAACAACAGACAAAACAGAATTTCAGATTTTTGTCCAAAGATGTGCAACAACGAGTTCGTGCGTGTTATATATGGCTTGTTCTGCCTTAAGGTAGTGCATAATGGATAATCACAACGCCAAAAATACAAAATCTCTGAGAGCCAAAGTGAAATAGTGTTACATGAGAATGGTCCGAATTCCATAGACGACGAAGACGAATAATTAGGATGTGTAAAACAGAGGCTCGCAGTCGCATTCAACTAATTACATATCGGGAATGAATTATTGTATTTTAGAACTTCGTATGAAAAGAGCAATGTGACGTGGAGTAAAATTGCTGAAAAAATGGAGTGAGGACAACAGCGAGCGAAAATCTTGCATTGATGAACACCATATACAGGGCGTGACAAATTTTTCGGTGGCTCACCAGTCAGTCAAAAATGTCACCAGTCAGCATGGTCGGACTACAGTCATGCAATATGTTAGCAAATTTAAACTAGGCACTAATTTCACCTTTATTTCTAAATAACAGTGCGTACCGAATCTAAATATATTGTATTACTTACACAGTATTAGGTTATTTCTTATGAAGAAAAAAAATCATTACTGACAGAGTCATGGCGTTTGTGTCCTTTAACCTGCTTGGTAGTTTTAGCACTGTAGTAGGTTTAATTTGGAGTAGTGGATGTCTATATAGATTCACCATCATAAGTTAGCTAATGTACAATCTATTCGAACCGTAATGTCATTAATAATCGTGCTAGAGTAACGTGTAGTATCGATTAGAAATGTAATTTACATTTAAAAACGGATATTTTTGTACACGTCAATCAAAAGTTTTTACTCGCCACAGACTAGCAGACAAGCGCTTTTGTCACGTCATGGTCATATAATTCGGAAACTGGCCGAGTTTAACCATACTAAAATTTACCTAAGGCTCGTAATCGCTTACTTCGGTCGGCATGACACACAATCATGATGAACCTAATACAATTACCATTCCACTGAACCGGTAGTACTGAATCGGGAGTACTGCGTTATTCGGCCTTGACGGGACACATAATGAGTGTAGTCAGTTGATTATTTGCACGCATCACTTGAGATATCGTAGACGCATTTTTACCACTGTCATTGGTTATCAATGGTTCCTCAAATTTTACTAGCTACTCGTTCAAATGCTATTTTATCCATTTTGTGTTGGATTCATTTGTTTTTCCATGTATAGGCCTTTCAAATAAGACTGAAAATAATTGATATTTTCAAAAATCGTATTTGTCATTTGCAGTGAAGCTGTACACGAGTTGCACCTGGGTTTAAATTAATTTAGCCTCTGTTGCCTTGAAGGCATTTCGCAAAAAAAAGCGACACAAGTAGCTTGCTCATGGGCTTGCAGTTACTTCAGGTTATACTTCTTCTTCTTCTTCTTCGTACGCAGTCAGACAGTAACCATTATTTTTTCGAAAAAAGCGGCGGTCATCCTGAGGCTGTCGACACTGCCATAGAGCTTGTCTTGCAGTTCCACTGGTGATGGCCACATCTGCTCTCTCTGATCCTCGTATGTCGGGCAGTTCTGCAGCAGATGTTCAGCGGTCATTTTACCGGTACCGCACGGGCATTCGTCGGTACCACCTATCTTTAATTTGTTGAATAGGTGGTACCTCAGTCTATTGTGGCCAGTGCGAAGTCTGAAGACAACGACCTTCTCTCTTCTGTTCAACTGGTAATAGGCATCGTTTTTGGTGTAACCAGTATGTTCGATTTCCCATTTGGTCATGTATCTGGCTTTGATAAGCCGTTTTGACTCTTCGTACGTCATACTAGTATCTGTTTGTGGTAGTCTTGCACCTTCTTTTGCCAGTCTGTCTGCCTCCTCGTTGCCTTGGATGTTGCAGTGTGATGGGACCCATTGTACCACTACCCTTTTTGGTGCGGACTGCTGGCACAGTTTGCAGAGTGCTGCTCTTAAGTCATTAAGCTCAGTGTTTTTCTGGCTTTTTAGCGCTGTGACTACGGCGAGAGCATATGTAAGCAGGACTATACGGCTTTCATTTTCATTGTGTGTCACCATTTCTTCCACTGCCGCCCTCAGTGCCTCTGCCTCCGCTCTGAAATTGCTTGTGTATTTACCAGTAGCGAATGACAGTGTTATTTTTCTGCCATTTGGTAGGTTCAGGAATGCTCCTGCCCCTCCGTTCTGTGCAGTGTTTGGTACAGAACCGTCGGTGTATGCATGGGTCCAGTCCATGCTTGGGTAGTTATTCGATATAAAGCTTAGGGCAGTATCTCTCCTTTCTTTTTCAGTCTGGCAGTTTTTGTTTCCAATACCTGGTATATTTTATACCACCTCTGGAAATATATCCTGCCTCCATGTAGGTTTTCGTACAGTAGTGATTGGTTTTGGTGTTGTTAGTGCGTTTATGGGATCTTCGTGCATCTTTGCTTTGGCTATTTCTGCAAAGTTTCTCCGCTTTAGTTTCCCATTTCCCAAATTGTTTAGTCTCTGGTGCATTGGATGGTCAGTCAGTCTTCGGAGTTTCTCTGACTGCAGCTGGGCTCTGCAGTCTCTTCTATCGGTCATGGATTGCAGTTTTGTAATCTTTTCAAGTTTTACAATTGGCGTTGACTTCATGCCTCCTGTTATAACTCTCATGGCTTGGTTTTGAAGTTTGCTAACTTTATCGAAGTTCGCCTTTGCTGCTGTTGTCCATGCCGCAATGCCATACTCGAGAACTGGTCTCACTCTTCCAGTGTACAGTTTCTTTAGTATGCTTTCGTCTGCTCCCCAGCTTGTGCCAGCAAGTTTCCTCATGATTGCCATTCTTTCTCTGGCTCTCATTCGGTTTCTCTCGATCTGACTTTTCCATGTCATGCGCTGATCAAATGTGACTCCCAGATAGTTTGGGTTGTCGTTTGGCTGCAGGAATTTGCCATTTAAACTTAATTTGGTATTTTGGGGTTTGATTGAAAGCGAGAATATTGTGCATGTGGTTTTCTCCTCGTTTATTTTGACCAGCCATGAGTTCGCCCACTCTTCCAGCGATGTTAGGGCCTGCTGCATCCGATTTCTTGCTATGACTTCAGGTTATACAATTTGGTATTGAAACCGCCACTGCAAATCCTCGGCTTCCTGTAAAGGTCAGCAATAGAAGTGGGCCTATGCTTCGCATGGAACAAGACGGCCAATGAATCAATGATGCCGAATATTAGATAATTCAGTTATTCGTGGAAAGTGACATACTTTTTCTCATCCATGTAAATGGGTATAATGCGAAGCATAGAATACTGGTTGGGGGGGGGGGGGGCAAAGCATACTGGCACTAAGGGACATAGAATACTGGTTCATGGGGGGCAAAGAATACTGGCACTGAGGGACATAGAATACTGGTTCAGGGGGGGGAGGGCAAAGAATACTCGCACTGAAGGACATGGTATACGGGTAATGAGTGGTACATAATACTGGTCTTAAGTGGTACAGAATATGAGTCTTAAGTGGTAAATAATACTGGCACTAAGGGACATAGAATAAAGGTCCTCAGCGACAAATATTACAGGTCATTAGCGACAAAATAATACAGGTGCTCAGCGACAAACAATATCGATCTTTAACGACAAAGAATACGGTTCCTCAGCTACAAAGAAATCCGTTCTTCGGCGACAAAGATTACAGGTCCTTGGTGACAAAGAATACAGGTCCTTAGCGACAAAGAATACAGGTCCTTAGCGACAAAGAATATAGGTCCTTAGCGACAAAGAATGCAGGTTCTCAGCGATAAGGAATAGGGGTCCTTAGCGACAAAGAATACACGTTCTCAGCGACAAAGAATACAGGTTGTCAGCGACAAAGAATGCAGTTCCTTAGCGACAAAGAATACAGGTTCTCAGCAACAAAGAATACAAGCGCTCAGCGACAAAGAATACAGGTGCTCAGCAACAAAGAATACGGTACTCAGCGGCATATAATACGGGTCCTTGGCGACAAATAACACAGGTCCTCTGCGACAAAGATTACGGGTCCTCAGCGACAAAGAATACGGACCATTAGTGCATAGAATACGGGTCCTCAGCTACAAAGAATACGGACCCTTAGTGCATAGAATACGGGTCCTCGGCTACATGAATGTGGGTTCTCAGCGATGCAGACTTGGAGTCCTGAGAAGGAAATAACACGTCTCACGAGGGGCAAATAATATTTAAGAGCAGTCTTCCAAGCCTGTCAACAAAAAGAGAATTGTTATTGGAACTAATAACCATATCATTCTTAACAGTGAAATGCAGTGGTGAAATGACGCTATAATCTTTCTGCTTGAGTGAGAGGCCATGATGAAGCTCAGCAGAACTGGGCACACATGACAACAGCCTTGAGTATGAGAATTGAATTTGAAGTAGTGACCTCAGTACTTAGTGCTTATTGTGGATCTCTTTAACAAGGAAAACAACGTGTCACACTTCTTATCCCTACTTGGCATGTATGGATAGCAACTGTAGATATCTCAAAACTCCGGGAACTGATGTGGATATTCTCTGCTGGTCATCACGGGGTTTGGAACAACCAATCAGCTGACATTATTGCTAGACAATGACCCATTACGGACACGGTGGATACGGATAGGGATGCCATTTTAGAATAAACCAATGGCCCGTTGTGAGATCATGACACTGAAATAGTTGAATCAGCAATTAAAAGATTGCAGAACTTTGAAGAACACCCAGTAAAGGTCAATGCTGAGCGCAGTAGGGCATACGTGTCAACAACGTCCAGTGTGAGAATGGAGACGGAAGCAGTGACCTTAGCACTGAAATGGATATTTGAGACTTCTATAACAAAGGCAGTCATCGTGACAGACGCGCAAGACGTACTTCAGAAAGTACAGAAGGGATGGCTTAGGTACGAGTAGATAGCTGCTGTTGAGGCCTCAAAGCTCCAGGCGCTGACCTGGATCTACTGTCCTACTCATGCCGGGGTTCAGGGCAATGAAAGAGCTGACAACTTGGCTTCACGGGCTCCCATCATGGGCACATTGGTGATGGACAAAGGTGACATTTTGAAATCACTCAATGACCGCCTGCTGGATGAGGACACCGCAATAGATGAAGCATCAATCCACAGACTGCAAAGTTTCGACATTAAACGAGGTTCGAGCGGAGTGGGGCGCATGAGAGGACGGCGCAGAAGCGTGTACAACCAGCGAACTACAGGGACCATCATCATCCATACCTTACGCCATTTTATGAGAGAGACTGAGCACTTGTGGTTATGTCCGAAGTGCAGTGACGTCGATTCTTAGAAACAGAAACAGAACTTTGAAATTAAAACACGTTAAAGGACGAAGAAGAAACCATACGTATCCAAACCGTATTCTGAGAGATACTTAGCCCTTATACGTTTGTCCGGATGGCAATAATGTTAATTATTAAGAAGAGTACATATCAGTATAAAACATACAGCGGCAGAAATACAGCTGCAAGAAAGCACAAAATAATAAGATGTTAAGAGAGCAGCAGCAGAACTGAACCTATTTTTCGAAATTAACTAATAGAAAAACAGAAGGAAGGCATTTCCAATCTGTTCACCTTTCTTTTGGGAGATGTATCCTGCTTTGCATTGCACTCTCTTGTGAAACAATAGCCATAAAGTAAAGTTCCAAACGTTCTGTTCTGTCTCGACATATCAGTTTATTTAAAAACCGATGTGTCCTTCTTCGGTTTCATTGTCATTATTTTGAAGTCTTCCACTTTCTCTTCTACTGTATGGGGTCCAAATCAATGATTTCCTTGTGAGACTATATGATGATTTTTTTACAGTGTATCATGTCCACGTAAATAATCAACGTGAGTCATCATTTCAAAACTGCTATTGCTGAGTGACGATCTGACGTGACATAAAAAAGGATAGCATGAACAATTAACAATTGAGCCGTCTAGTTTGTTCGTGTGCTTATGATCTGACATTTGATCATACTGCTCAGGTATGGTAAACGTAACAGACCATGGCAAACACTGTCTGTCATCAAGTGATAAACTTTTTTCTTCGAGGTCTCACTAGTCATGGGAAATAACTTAACGTCTTTATAATGGTTTAGAAGACTCTGCAGAGTCTGTATACAACCAGTTCCATTTACAAAATGGGCAGTATTTTCCTCATCTATCACCTTTCATAATTGCTAGTGTGTTAGTGAACTAACAATGTTCACCTTTGTAGACTGTAATGGGCGTCGCTGTAGTCAAAAGGTTAAGGCATTCACCTCTCAAGCCGATTAACGGAAACGGTGGGCGATCGAATGTCGTAAATGTCAAGCGGCGCCTTGTCTCACGAGACTGGAGCCCCTGTATCCTGTTACCTCCAGTCGTCTCGACCAATAGTCTTGTCACTGGTCCAAGGTAACTTGAGATAAGAGTAATATTGATGACCAGTACATATTCTTCCTCACTATAATCTAAATACAGCGCACATTACATTATTAAGACAAAACCTTCTCATGTTGTGGCCGCCATCATTGCGTGCGATAGGCAATAATTATTGCTAGAATGTAGACCACGCATTTGTTATCTGCATTTAAACGCACATATTATTTCAGCAGCTTCTTGATATGTTTTAAAATGATAGAAAGAGGATTACCAAGAAGATTGAAAGGCCAGATAATTGTTATTAAAACCTGAATGTTACTATATATGCAACATATAGGGCTGTACACAAATCAATGCACTATGAGCGACAGAAAGGGAACCAGAACCATTCGAAGTGCTTATATTTAGGCTTGCAGAGGACATCCACACAACAGGTTTATAAATGAAGTGTTAAGTCAATCTTCTTAACAAAATGTAGTGATGTGATAATGATATAGTTTACATGTCTGGAGATGGATGGATGGATGGATGGATGGATGTTTAGTTGACAATACAGTCTTAGTTCCCTTCTGGATTTGATTCTTTTTTACCATTTACACATTGGAGTTTCATGTGTCTCAGTCACCATCTACTTGCTGTAGAATCATATCTCACTTGCAGTGTTAGTGTTGAAGTCTTAGGAAGATGTCTGTTACACCATTTACATCTTCGAGAATCTTGTCTCTCTTACAGTGTTTGAGTTAAAGTCTTAGACGTAGTGTATTACACTACTAAAATGCTGGAGAATCCCATTTCTCAGTCCCCTTTTACATGTCGAAGAATCAAGTGTGTGTCTTAGGCACGATTCACACGTTGGAAAACTCTGCTTGCATTCAGCTGCTACTTACATACTAGATAAAAGTACTTCTTAGTCTTATCGGCCTTTTAGAAGCGACCAATACATACATACATATATATATATATATATATATATATATATATATATATATATATATATATATATATATATATTGATACATTTACAATTGGAGGGAACGATATTCTATAGTTACGATACCCAGACGACACAGTGATACTGTCAAGAAGTGTAGAAGGGCTAGAGCGGCTAATTTCAGCTGTAAATCAACACAGTAAAGGTCAAACCATGTTTATAAATATAAACAAAAGAAAGATAATGACCACAAACAAAACACAATGTCAACATAAATTTACAGTAGGTCGTGTGCAAATATATCAGGTCACGCATTTTGAATATATGAGCCTCTCAAGCAAACAGCAAGAGAAAGCTGGAAAAAAAAACGGAAAGTCTAAACCTGGACAAAGACGGGAACAAGCTATGGAAGCTAGTCAGAGCCATGAACGACGAAACCCCGTCAAATAAACAAATTACTATCAAGCAGGGCGAGAACTTGATCACAGGTAAGAAAGCCGCAAACGCCTTTGTCGATCACTTTGCCAGAGCAAACCCCATCGAGGTCCCTGCAGATAAGCATACAGACATTAGCGAAGAGCTAAAGGGACACGAAAACATAAATACGGCTCCTGAAGAGCACATGATGGCCAAACTAACAATGCGCGAAATGGAAGAGGCTATGAGAACACTAAAGAAAAGGAAATCTCCCGGAAAAGACGGGATAACAAACGAAATGCTGATGGGGCTGGGCCAAACAGCGAAGAGGAAACTACTATCAGTCCTGAACCAAAGCTGGAAAAGGGGTATTGTACCCCAGGCATGGAAAGACGCAATACTGGTACCAGTACCAAAAACAGGAAAGGATAAAACAGATCCAAATGGATACAGGCCCATCAGCCTACTGAGCTGTGTCGGCAAGCTGATGGAACGGATGATAAACACCAGACTGATGTGGCATCTGGAAGAAAAACGAATACTAATTCCACAGCAAGCCGGCTTTAGACAGCACAGATCCACTGAGGACCAGGTCATCCTCATAGCCCAGGAGATAGAAGATGCCTACCAGGCACAGAAACACACAGTAGCTGTTTGGCTGGATCTGGAAAGGGCATTTGACAAAGTCTGGAAGGATGGACTTAGAGTCAAGCTAAGAAGAAGTGATGTCTGTGGGAAGATGTACAAGTGGATCAACCAATACCTCAAACAAAGAACGGCCAGAGTCCAAGTAAAAGGGCAGATGAGCAAAAAGGTCACACTCGAGCAGGGAGTACCCCAAGGGGGAGTATTGTCACCCACACTCTTCCTGGTATATATAAACGATATTACAGAAAATATACCAAGAAGAGTCCATAGCTCAATGTTTGCAAACGATCTGGCTATGTGGACCTCTGAAAAGAATCTCACCATAGCAAGAAATCGTATGCAGACGGCCCTAACATCGCTGGAAGAATGGGCGAACTCATGGCTGGTCAAAATAAACGAGGAGAAAACCACATGCACAATATTCTCGCTCTCATTAAAACCCCAAATTACCAAATTAAGTCTAAATGGCAAAATCCTGCAGCCAAACGACAACCCAACCTATCTGGGAGTCACATTTGATCGGCGCATGACATGGAAAAGTCAGATTGAGAGAAACCGAATGAAAGCCAGAGAAAGAATGACGATCATGAGGAAACTTGCTGGCACAAGCTGGGGAGCAGACGAAGGCATACTAAAGAAACTATATACTGGAAGAGTGAGACCAGTTCTCGAGCATGGACAACAGCAGCGAAGGCGAACTTCGATAAAGTTAACAAACTTCAAAACCAAGCCATGAGAATTATAACAGGTGGCATGAAGTCAACGCCAATTGTAGAACTTGAAAAGATTACAAAACTGCAACCCATGACCGATAGAAGAGACTGCAGAGCCCAGCTGCAGTCAGAGAAACTCCGAAGACTGACGGACCATCCAATGCACCAGAGACTAAACAATTTGGGAAATAGGAAACTAAAGCGGGGAAACTTTGCAGAAATAGCCAAACCAAAGATGCACGAAGATCCCATAAACGCACTAACAACACCAAAACCCATCACTACTGTACGAAAACCTACCTGGAGGCAGGATATATTTCCAGAGGTGGTAGAAAATATACCAGGTATTGCAAACAAAAACTGCCAGACTGTAAAAGAAAGGAGAGATACTACCCTAAGCTTGATAACGAAAAGCTACCCAAGCATGGAATGGACCCATGCATACACCGACGGTTCTGTAACAAACACTACAAAGAACGGAGGGGCACGAGCATTCCTGAACCTACCAAATGGCAGAAAAATAACTCTGTCATTCGCTACTGGTAAGTACACAAGCAATTTCAGAGCGGAGGCAGAAGCACTGAGGGCGGCAGTGAAAGAAATGGTGACACACAGTGAAAATGAGAGCCATATAGTCCTGCTGACAGATGCTCTCGCCGTAGTCACAGCGCTAAAAAGCCAGAAAAACACTGAGCTTAATGACTTAAGAGCAGCACTCTGCAAACTGTGCCAGCAGTCCGCACCAAAAAGGGTAGTGGTACAGTTTGTTCCGTCACACTGCAACATCCAAGGCAACGAGAAGGCAGACAGACTGGCAAAAGAAGGTGCAAGACTACCACAAACATATACCAGTATGATGTACGAAGAGTCAAAACGGCTTATCAAAGCCAGATACATGACCAAATGGGAAACCGAACATACTGGTTACACCAAAAACGATGCCTATTACCAGTTGAACCGAAGAGAGCAGGTCGTTGTCTTCAGACTTCGCACTGGCCACAACAGACTGAGGTACCACCTATTCAACAAATTGAAGATAGGGTGTACCGACGAATGCCCGTGCGGTACTGGTAAAATGACCGCTGAACATCTGCTGCAGAACTGCCCGACATACGAGGATCAGAGAGAGCAGATGTGGCCATTACCAGTGGAACTGCAAGACAAGCTCTATGGCAGTGGCGAGAGAGCCTCAGGATGACCGCCGCTTTTTTCGAAAAAATAATGGTTACTGTCTGACTGCCTACGCAGAAGAAGAAGAAGAAGAAGAATATATGAGCTCCAGAAATGACAAGAATGTCGACTGCTCGAAAGAAATCAGAAGAAGACTAGCCACGGAAATGGAAAGACTTGACAGCCTGAAGAAATAATGGAAGGGCCCCAACAAAACGACAAAAGTAAAATAAAACTCTTGAGAGCTTGTGCTTTTCCTGTGACAGCTTATGGCGGCGAGTCATGAACGATTACCAAAACTACTAGACAAAGAATCGAATTCTTCAAGTCAAAATGATACAGAATGATGCTCAGAATACCATGGACGGAGAAGAAGATAAATTTAGACAGTCGGTAAGAGTTGAGTTTAGAGGTGAACTTGTTTATCAATTTCATTATGGCCAGAAAATGTGAATACTTTGGTTACATCAAGAGACACAGCGGTCTTGAGAGAACAGTAATGGAAGGCATGGTGTCAGGCAAAAGAAGCAGGGGTAGACCAAGAAGACGATAACACCATGATATACATGAATGCCTGGGTATGACTGTGGCGGAGGCTGGTGTTTTGGCAACGAAAAGAGTTTCAGACAGACAGACTGTAATTGAAGCGACGTTCTATAAAGGAGATGCTACATGATTATGATATATTACACACACACACACACAACTTCAAGGACAATCATTAATGGTGTGATCGACTGCTAATTTCTCTGCTATGGCTCCAATGTTGCTCAACCGCTGTCTAATCATCTGGTTACAATTCACTGTCTCGACGTTTCCAAATCTTCCTCGCCTTGTTTCTAAATTGAAACTACCACTGTTAATTATTTGTATACCTGCGACTCAATTATTGAGGTGCTATGGTCTCTGATTGACGATGTGAAGGCTAGAAAGTTATTGAGTCTATAAATATATATAGATCGAACTTGACCTATATTACATAGTCGCAAGTGTTGAATGAAAAAAGAGTTAGCAGCTGGGACACTTTCTGTTAGGTGTCCAGTTGGTCGAATACCTTAACTCATCCCTCTCTCTCTCTCTCTCTCTCTCTCTCTGCCTCTCTGCTTCTATTCCTCTTTGTCTCTTTCTCTGTCTCTTTCGCTGTCTCATTTTGTCTCTCTCTCTCTCCTGTGGCAGGGCGCTATCGTAACATGGACTTTTTTTTCTAATCCGGTCTGCCAATTACTGCGCTCTCCTTTCTGTTCGTTTGATATGATTTCTAAGTACATAGAAATACTTGAGATTGTGATCATTGTCACTAACAAACATTCTTTGCTTATCTTTCCTTTCCTTCTCAGAGAGTCAGAATGGCCCCGGGGTGGGTCACGGAACACTCCGGCTATTCACTGAAAGTCATATCCTGAACAAAATATTAGGAGCTGAAACGTGACTTGGGCACACTTTTTATTGACCCGACTAAGGCCTATGTCACTTTCAACAAATACATCATATTCCTCTAGTTTCATGATGGCTTGATGGCTGGTGTACTGAATGATGGATAACTTTCTGACACGTCTAGGTGTTAAATGAAGTCAAAGAGAACTGTGTAGTGGTCCCAACATCCTTGTGATTATATTTGGATACAATTGTTTCTGGTGATATATATAGCTCTGTCTCTGGTGCACATATCACCAGTTTAACATATCATAATTTATTCAATTTCAGAAGCCTACAGTCCCTCGTTGATTTAAAAGAAACAACCATAATTGATTTCCTCTTTGCTGACCACTGCGTCATTAACTCTTACTCAGTACTGTACATGCAGACTAGATGGATGTGTATACTGCTGCACTCACTAATGTTTGTTTTACTGTAGACAGGAAGAATATTGAAGTAATGCTGCTACTTGCTACAGTGAAGCCATATCACAAGCAAAACATATCTTCAAGTGGCCAACGTTTCCATGCAGTTGATAGCTTTTCCTACCATGGCAACGTCCTTGTTAAAGACGCGAATGTTGCCTCTGAGAATCACAAAATGGTTGCCAAAACAAGTTCTGCTTTTGGAAGAATACAAACACATGTTTGGAACTAATAAGGAATCAGACATTCCATGAATCTAAACCATTTTCGTCTGAACTGTCTCAGAAAAAAAATATTAAGATGATTTTTGTACTCCTGCTGCTACATACTTGGGCACATGATTCAGGGAAGGGAAAGCGAACTTTAGTTGATGATCTATGCTCCCAGATGAGTTGGACAAGGAATGTTGTTGTTTATCGTTTTTTATCATGTACAATATGTACTGACTGCAATAACGTGATGTAGTCATGCCCCTCTCTCGCTGCCCTGGCTACTCTAACTGTAAGTATGTATTTACAGCTGAGTATACTTAATCGTGTAACTACCGTTAGTCGAGCCTAGTATCTGCATTATGAGAAGCAAAAGCGTTTACCACTCTGCTAATTAGACAGTGCATTATATACTCCCTAATATTAATAAAAACAGTGTGGCGCTATACAATGCCTTATCTCTCCTGTCCTCTCAATCGTTTGCTTTCAGTTGTATTCAGTGAGCCGCAGGTTTTGTATGTCTTCCTGTTAGCAGTACTTTTCTTCAAAATTGTGTGTGCATTTGGCTAACTCATGTTAACATAATTCAAATAATGTTTTTCATGAAACATTTTCTCGTCCGAATTTGAGCGTTTCCGTTTACTGTCAAGCATATTCCTTAGTTACCACATGGGCCAACTTTCTACAGACCTTTACAGTGCAATACTTTATTAATGTATCATAATTTACACCCCTACTCTATAACTGGCTGTTCCTAGATTTGCAATAAATGTGCCGCCTTAGATTTTAAATATTCTGTATATCTGTTTGTGTACCATTTTCTTGAAGCGTGTTCCGTCTTAAGCAAATGTATGTATGGTGTCTAGTAGAGGATGTGAGTAACAGAGCTAAGAATACATAACTGCTACATCTATAGTATGTTGTACAAGATGAATATATATAACAGCGCGGATTAATGAGAAATGATTCTTAACTTTTGAAATTGCCACATCCAGAAACGTGACAATGTACAGTCTTTAACACTTCATCTATAAACTCTGTGCAAGATTTTGGACTTTAGTTATAATTTTCTTTCAGTTACTCGACACATCAACAAAGGTTAAACTGCATAAAAACGTTTCACAAACAGCTCACTCGCTCGCATTTGCTGAAAGGAGCAAGTAAATATAAAAAAACAACATTGTTTTGGTACAAACTTTTATTTATATTAGACATGTTTTTTGTTTGTGAGACTTTAGGACCACATTTTATAAATTTTGGTATTACTGTTGGTGAAATTGGTGTATTGATGTTTTAGGTATTTGCTATGTTTTGTTCTTGGTCAACATTGATTCCCGTCTTTAATCTTTGAAAATGGTAATTGTACATGTGGATTTATTCACCTACGTCATCTTCAATGTTTACTTAGAGTTAGATCATGATTGTCAACTCAATGAACGCGTGTTCCTGTTCTAATGCGACTAGAAAGTGCTAATCTCGATGTCGATGAAAGTAAATATAAAATACAATGTTGATCGGTTAAAGCTTTAGAGTGACATGCCCAGGATCTCTCAACATTTGAAAGATTAACATTTCGTGTACACGGTTTAAGTTCTCTTGGTTATGGAAAATGTTGGTTAAAATAGGAGATAATCAGTCCACGCAAATTGGCAACAATTTCGTCACGCTAAATAAGAGCTTGAAATTATATTCAAATCGTATGACTGTCGCAGTAGATTTTGGATATTATCATATTTTTTTTATCAAGAGCTATGTTAACTTACGTTGTTATCTTACACATCAACGACATCACTTTACTCCGTGCAGATCCGCAGGTGTTAAACATCTATAACCAAAAGTCGAAGGTTTCAGTAGCTCACTAGTTGTACATACTACTGCTTCGTCCTTTCAGGCGCATCAACATGTACGACCTACGCATGATGCTTTGCTCCTGTAGTCCGGGATCGATAGTAGTGTTATCTTCAATCGGGAGTACATTGAATGAAATCAATAAATTCCCCCGCACCGCTTATCCATATTGAATGTCTTCAAAATGCAAAATGAGTGCTTTCGAAGTAAAATAGTCAGCTCTTTCATTCCTGCTAACCCTAGCATGACCAGGAAAGCAGAGCCACATACGCGCTTGATGGTTTGATACATCTAAGTCTAAAATATCAATATTAAAATGATGGTAGAAAGGTTTTACACTTTAGTATGAAAGAGTCATTAATTAACCTGGAAATTGGTGTGAAGATTAGTCATTCTCTACGAATTAACGATGCAAGGTGATACACTTCTACGACATTTTGTTGTGGTATTACCGCTTCTTCCAGGTTGACACAGTCAGGTCTCTCTATATTTCCATACTGAAATTGGTCGTTGCTCGTCTTTTACTTTAGTATCATAACCGAACATTCTCTTTCTTTTGCCGTCCGTCACCCAAGGGTGCATAGGCCATCAACCAACCCTCACCAAGCAGCTCTATTCTGTGCAATCTTTTCCACTTCCTTCCATTTGTTTCCTGTTTTCTTTACTTCCGCCTCCAGATCTCGTCTCCATGTGTTCCTTGGTCTGACTATGCCTCTCCTTCCCTGAGGGTTCTATGACAGGGATTGTCTGGTGATACTGGCCTGGGACTTTCTTAATGTATGACCCATTCTTCTCCACTTTCTTCCTACGATTTTCTGTTCCAATTTACATTGTCCCGTTCTTTCTCACCGTCTGTCGTTTGTAACTTTGTCAAACCATTTCATATCAAGAATCTTTCTCATGCATCTGATGACAAATCCCTGTAGTCTCTTGTATTACATTTGGTCATCATCTAGGTTTCCGCTTAATACAGCAGGACTGGCTTCACATTTGAATTGGAAATCCTTATTTTTTTCTTCCTTCTTATTTCCTTGGAATTCTAAATGGGTTTCAACATTCCGAATGCAACTCTTGCTTTTTGTATCCTTGTTTGTATCTCCTCGTCTGTTCCTCCTTTCTTTTTGATGATACTTTCTAGGTATGTAAATACCTCTACCTCTTCCATTGGCGTTCCTCTCAGCCTGATTGGTTCTGTGTTTGCTGCATTGATCCTAATTATTTTTGTCTTTTCCTCGCGGATCTTCAAACCGACTTGTTAAGAGATATAATGCAGTCTATCCAGTTTCCTTTGCATTTGTCTTTGGCTGTGGGACAAAAAGACTATATCATCCGCAAAATCCAGGTCCTCCAGGTGTTTATTCCAGGTCCGCTGGATTCCATTTTTCTCATTTGTTGTTACTTTCATAAGCCAGTCCACTGCCAGGTTGAACAGGACATCAGCGACGGTAGGCAACCCTGGCGTACCCCTGATTTAATGTTGAATGGCTCTGTGAGTTGTCCTTCGTGAATAACTCTACATTGCAGACTTTCATACGCCTGTCCAATTATGTGTGTGAGCTTTTGAGGAATTCCACAGTACCTCAGTAGTTTCGAGAGTATATCTCAGTACTCACTGTCGAAAGACTTTACATAATCAAAGAAATTGATGTACAAACTGGAATTCCATTTCAATGATTGCTCCACAATTATCGTCAATGTGACTATCTGGTCAATCCATGATCTATTCTGTCTTAAGCCTGCCTGCTCATCCCTTATCTTGTTATCCACTGCCTTTTTCAACCATTCTAGTATTGCTATATTTAACACCTTTCCCGGCACTGGTAATAACATTATTTCTCTATGGTTTTTACATTCCTGTAAAATCTCCCTTCTTAGGCAATTTCACCAGGTAGCCTCTCTCCAGTCGTTTGGTAAGCTTTCCTGCTCCCAGATGGTGCCTATCAAGTTGTGGAGCATGTTAGTAGTTGTTTCAACATCTGCTTTTAAAGCTTTCGGTGGTATCCCATCAGGTCCGGCTGCTTTTCCGTCTCATATAAACTCTATTACCCTTCTAATTTCTTCTTTACTTGGATTATCTCAGTTGAACGGTATATTCTCCTCTGCTGGTGATTTGTCTGGTGCTTGTCCTTTCTAAGGCTCTTCAAAGTATTATATCCATCTTCTCTTCTGTTGTTCAAGGTTAGTTATCTTGTCCCCTATTTTATTTTTGATTGGTCTACCTTGTTGTTGATACTTTTCCGATAGTTTATTGGTAGCCTCAAACAAACCTTTCATATTTCCCTTTCCTGCAGCCTCTTCCGCTTTCTCAGCCAGACCATCAATGTCATGTTTTTTTGTTCACCTTGATGCTCTTTTTAACCTCCTTGTTGCTCTTTACATACTTTTTATGTGCTGTGCTTTTTTGTGGTTCTCGTTTTACTATTTAGTAATGTCATTTTCTTATTTCGCCTCTTCTAGACTTTAGCTAAACTCACAATAACTTTTCATAGATTATCACATTTACCAATCTTACACGTCGATTTAGAGAGTCAGTGACATAGGGACTGTAAACTCGGCCTCCAATCCCCAATAATTAGGTTCGATTCTCTTTGTGTTCAATTTGACAGACCTGACATGTCGCAGTTCGGGCTCTGACGTTCTCACTGCCAACAGTGAAACGGACTGAGCACAATTGGGGTGCCCAGCTGCAATGAATTCCGCTCTATAAACCATGTTCTACATCAAGTTGTGAAAATATGGTTTTATTTTTAAATGACACCCAGTTTGTGGTGTCGTTAAATCGGTTTATTATTGTAATATTAAACTGCTTTAAGGACAGTACAAAGCCAGTTCGTGAATGATGCGCACTTTTGACGCAGATTGCACACCGAAGAATACACAACCAACAAAGGATGTCAGAATCGTATTCATACACACTATTTTCCTATTTCTTTCTAAAAGGAAATCTCATTTTGCTTAAGCCGTGACAATGGGGTGTTTAGTAAGGAGTTGTGTAGTCGACGTACGATAACAATGTTTGTTCAGGAGTAAAAAAACAATGTTTCTGTAAACTTATACAAAATATGAACAACGTAGATACAGAGCTGCTAAATATATTGCCGAGTGACAATTAAAGACAGTTGCTTCTATTCCTGAATGACAGCTTCATAATTCTGAGCATTATCAATTATCGTATGTTTAGCTTCAATTTCTCATTGCATCACTCTCTGCATTTTCTGCTGTCCGTCGTCAGTCATGGCATCGTCATTATGGATCCATCCACCCCCCTCCAACCCACGCTTCAATTATAGCATCATATGTGGTGTCCGACATGGTAGTATGCATATATTATTGATTATAGACACACCTAGTTGAGTCATTCTAGATCGTCGCTACTGGAAAACCCCCTATAACTGCACCAGCACATATCCATCAAATTTTTGCACACTGTTGTGGTTCCAAGAGAGGAAAGATTAGAAGACTTGTAACACTTTAAGTAGACCGTTAATTTTAACTAAAAGAGCAGCAAAGATGGCGCCATAACTGGCTGCGGGTATACATTGCTCTGCTGGTCTAGTTCATTATAAATGCCGCCAGATCATAGATTTGCCAGAAATTCACACTAGTCGACGACTTACACTTGTGTTCACGGAAATATTTTGTTTGTTTTCCATTTGGACTGGTTAATTCGTTCATTGTATGTGTTTTCTTCCGTTCGATTATCCTGGAATGGATATCAGCTAAATGAATAGCACTTCGCTTAAACATGTGTCATATGTTACGGTCTAGTTCATAACGGTGAACCACGAGATTGGCGCCGTTCGCCCTAACTGAAGACAGTGTCAGCTTTGTTGTATGAAATTTAGACACAACTATAATTAACTGCCACCTGGAGGGAGATGGGCTCCATCAGATGTTTAGCGACGCAAGACACACCGTTTTTATATGACTGAGCTGGTACTGCAAACTGCAATGACGGTGGCCCAACGACTTTCTAGATTATGGAATTGATGATGATGATGAAAGTACTTGGGCTAGCAACATATTACGTCAAACTAGTCACTACGGTAGCCTCCCACTGCAAGAGTAGCAGACAGTTTTGTGATACAGATTCACTGTCATTGCTTAAACAGCAGAGAACGCCCTAGCCTTAATTCTGCTGTCCTATTCGATACTATTAACTTCAATCCATAAGAGTCGTTTATTGTAGATACTTGCCATCGAGTGAGAAGACTAACAGGTTATTTTTTCTTGTTGCGGCTTTATATGCAGACCACTATTGCGTAGGAATTCCGTTACCTTTCAACTTTTGTTGTCCGGACAAATTTTCGACTGCCAAGGGTTTTTTTCACGTGCATAAAGTGTACAATGGACCTCCAAGAGTGTCGTCCATCTCAGATTAGAAAAATACGCCGTTTTTGTTACAAGGGTACGATTGAAACCTGTGAGATTAGAACACCAAGCGATTAGTGCTATTGTTCGTTCGTTTCTTGATATACAAGTGACGTCAAAAATTCGATGTATTATACAATCACATTTTCTGTAACTATTTGCACACAAACATTACATTTCTTTGCCAAATGCGTACATTTAATTTTGTTTTTTATTGGAAATGTGCGAGACGTGTTCAAATGAACCGGATATAACTGCTCCAAGTGAACATACGTACGATGCGCAGGATGATGTCACTTCCGTCACTTCTGATGTAAAAAGCACGCATCAACCATCAAGTTCACACCATTTCATTATCCTCCGACTCATAGTTTCCTCAGTAGATCATTGAAAACATGGCTTGTGTGATACGCAATCCGCCCGGAGTTGATCAGCGAGCGCTGATTCGGTTTCTAACAACTAAAGGATATCGAGCAGTTGCCATGGCATTCATCGCATAATGCAGGCAGTGTATAGTGACAAAAATGTGTTGAAGACAACAGTGAATAACTGGACAACGATGTTTAAAAAAGGACGTGAGTTAACGAAAGATCTTCCGAGACCAGGTCAGGCGCATATTGTTGGGTCAGAAGATGCCATCGTCAAATTAATGCAGCAATTCGGGTGGACCGTCACCGGGGCTTACGATCGCCAGACTTTTATAACCATACACCGCCTGCATTCTGCTACGAATGTCAACTGGTCGACATCATTCAGCTGTTAGAAACCGAATCACCGCTCGCTGATCAAGTCTGGACGGATTCCGTATCACATCCGTCATGTTTTCACCGGTCTGCTGAGAAACTATAAGTTGGAACATTGTGACATTTGGGAAACTTGACGGTTGGTATGTGCTGTTTACGTCAGAAGTTACGTCATCATGTGTATCGTATGTATGTTTACCTGGTGCAGTCAAGTCAAGTTTAATTTGAACACGCCTCGTAAAATAATATATGTTTGCCTGGTTTTCTTATTTGTGCACTGGTGGATCTGATGCATCTAAAATTCTTTGCTTCACACGGATTGAAGAATGAACTCACCATTTGTACATACATGTATGCCGTGTACATTTTATGTCTCAGGAATTTGATAAATACGTGAAAATTATATGATCTTCACGTGTTCAGAAAAACAAAGAAACATTAGACCAATAGCAGGCACTGCCGTAGACGATGAGGTGATAAAGATTAATTATGTTAGTCTACCAGCTTGAGGAGGTAGTGAGACCGCTTCATTTCCTCGCAAATGAAGGTTTATAACCATAAATCTTAATCGAATCACAATTAGTAGCGTTGAATAACTGTACTTATTTTGTTTAGGTCACAAATTGGGACTGTTTACGCCGAAAGATTTTACGTATTACACATATACCAGTCTTACACCATGTTTTGGAGATGTGGTGGCAGGCCTAGAGGTTGTGAGGTTGGTTTACAATACCAACGTACCAGGTTTGATTAACGGTGTGCTCAGTTTGACAGGCCGGATATGTCGAAAATCTTCTTCTTCTTCTTCTTCTTCTTCTTCTTCTTCGTACGCTGTCAAACGTCATTCGTCAGTGCCACCTATCTTCAGTTTATTGAATAGGTGGAATTGTGATCCATACGTGGATGCTTCACATTCATTATTCTAAATTACCATCGCCCAAGAGTAAACTCTTCATGACGTCGAATGCTACTGTGTGTGTGTGTGTGTGTATATATACATATATGAACTCTCACTGGTTTCCGACATAATAGTGTAAATATCGGATAGTCGTCCCAATTATAAGGTCATGGTCGCTCCATACATCCACCGGTTCAATATAAACCCATGTGGCGTTGATTTCTTCTTCTTCTTATTCTTCTTCTTCTTCATCTTACGCTATCAGACGTCGACCTTTATTTTTTCGAAAAAACAGCGGTCATTCTGAGGTTGTCGACACTGCCATATAGCTTGTCTAGTGTTGCCACTGGTGATGGCCACATCTGCTCTCTCTGATCCTCATATGTCGGGCAGTTTTGCAGCAAGTGCTCAGCGGTCATTTTCCCTGTACCACAAGTGCATTCGTCAGTGCCACCTATCTTCAGTTTATTGAATAGATGGTACCTCAGTCTGTTGTGGCCTGTGCGGAGTATGAAGACCACGACCTGCTCTGTTCTGTTCAACTGGTAATAGGCATCATTTTTTGTGTAGCCAGTATGTTCTGTTTCCCATTTGGCCATGTATCTGGCCCTAATAATCCTTTTGGACTCTTCGTAAGTCACACTAGTATCCGGTTGTTGTAGTCTTGCGCCCTCTTTTGCCAGTCTGTCTGCCTCCTCGTTGCCTTGGATGTTACAGGGGGATGGAACCCACTGTACCACTACTCTTTTGGTGCGGACTGCTGGCATAGTTGACAGAGTACTGCTCTTAAATCATTATTTAGTCAGTATTTGTCTGGCTTTTCAGTGCTGTTACGACGGCTAGGGCATCTGTAAACAGGACTATCTGGCTTTCATTGCTTTCGCCTGTCAGCATTGCTTCTACTGCAGCCTTCCGTGCCTCTGCCTCCGCTCTGAAATTGCTTGAGAATTTTCCAGTTGACACTGACAGTGTTATTTTTCTACCATTTGTTAAGCTCAGGAATACCCCTGCCCCTCCTTTCTGTGTAGTGTTTGTTACAGAACCGTCGGTGTATGCATGGGTCCAGTCCATGCTTGTGTCGAAGTTCGTTTTCTCTTGTCAGCACTGACAGCAGTTAAAGAAACTGATAACATATAGAGACACCAAGGTGCAATGAAGTGGGGATACCCAAGTGCAATGAAGTGGATTCGCCCAGGTCTAATGAAGTGGAGGCACCAAGGTGCAGCGAAGTGGAGGCTCCCAGGTGCAATTTTAGTGGAGGTGCTAACACTAAGTTATGAATACATGATTTCATTTTTAAAACGGCACCACTTCGCAAAAATAAATTACGTTAAGGACACCACAGAGTCAATACTTCAATGATGCGCACCTTTTCACACAGATTCGACGCCAAAGAATATACAAACAACAAAGAATGTTAAACACATATTCATAACCACTGTTTTCCAAATTCACTCTAAAGAGAAATCCCGTTTTGTTTAAGTAGAGTTAATGGGATATTAAGGAAGGAGTTGTATAGTCCACGTACGATAGGAAAAATAAACTATCCCTCTGTAAACTGAGACATATATTGGCGAGTGGCAGCTGCAGAAAATGTGTGTTCTTTCTGAACTTCTGTGCGCAGAATTGAAGAAATCGCAAGCATTATACGAGAAACGAAATATATAATAGAAATAAGCAGATATTGAGACCCAATGAGAAGCATGATTTCCTATGCTACTCAACTGGCCACGTAATCGAGTGATTCCACATCAGTGGTTCCCAAGGAAACTTGATTACAAGACCGAGGCATTGACAGATGTAGATTATAGCATTAACTCGCACAATATGATAACCTGTCTCATTTGCTTATCTGATATATGCTTTACATCGTGACGAAATTAAAATAAACTGAATCTAAGAACGATAACCATATTCAACTACGTATGGATCAACGTTCATAGCTGGACAGACAGAGCAATGATTTAGCGAGTTTCTACTGTTAATCACCTCTTTCAACAAAGTATGAGTGTGGTCGTGGTTTTACTATAGTTTTTGTGGTCCATTGAGGCCCATTGATCTATCTATCTATCTATCTATCTATCTATCTATCAATCTCTATATCTATCTTCAGTCCACGTATTTTTGAGACTGTTGGAAGCGTATATTAAAGCAAGGTAGACCCGCAGCCCGACAGGCACATCTAAGCTGCTACGCTAACCACATAACGAAGTCCTGAAGTATTAGCCACACAAATCCTATGTTTGCGACATATTCTCTGTGGGGCGAATATCCGTAGAATAATTTTAGTATATTATTATCTTGAATTTTGCCCGATAGCGGCCGTTAGGCCTACTCTTTTCGATTTCCAAGTGCTAATGTATTTTTAACGTGCGCTCCACTGCACACGGGTGTCTGATCTCACTACTCAGAGATCAGGGAAGATATTTACCGGATTATCCACGTCAAAAAGTCCTGGTCTACACCGTGATTTGAACCCGCGACCTCCAGCACCCGAGGCGAACACCTTATCTCGAGACTACTTTGTCACATTGATACCACGACGAAATTAATCGGACAAATAAAAAATTTGATATAATGTTCATGAAGATTAATGAATATCTTATAAAATAAAGACGGACTTAATACATGCATGAACGCTGTGGTCGTTAAAGATCTGCAAGGCCTCTGTGAAGATCAACAGCAGATACATGTAAAGAGGACAGTAATAAACACCAAATTAAAATGGAACATATCTATAACAAGATTACACACCAATGGAAGTATGGACAAAATTTCCCTTATGCAAAAATAAACCACTCATAAAACATACAAAACAGACCATCCACGAAACAACTTACATGCGAAACAGCCCCTACGCAAAACAGTCCACTCATAATATAACAGACAGACCGGACAGAATATCACATTTATAAAACAGTGACACAAAAAGTCATGAATAAGCTACAAAATAAACTACACACAAATACACCCCACACAGTGAAATAGATCACGCGCACAACAGATTTGCCAAAACAGTTCTTAACTTAACTTCTTTATACTGTTCTAGAAGACTGTAGAATATGTATATACCCCGTTTCTTTAACATTCACTAGATTTAAAAATACATATGTGTATCCAATCTGTTCTTGAATGCATTAATTGATCATGCCTCCACTATTTCCAGAGACAAGGCACTCTAAGCACTTACCAGTCTCTGACTACAAAAGATATTTCCTGTTATCTAATATGGACCCTTCTTTAACTAAATTGTAGCTGTGCCCCCTTGTTCTTGTAGACGGCTGTATTTTTAGAAATAAAAATTGTTGTCCAATTTATCTATTCCGTTGATTACCTTATAAACCTGTATTAAATTGCCTCGGGTTCTTCTCTGTTCTGAACACTGTAGGCCGATTTTTCTGAGTGTTTTATCATAACTATAATTCTGAAATCCCACAATCAGTTTTGTCGCTTTGCTTTGTATTCTTTCCAGTTTATATCCCCTCTACGATAAGGAATCCACATCTATACATAGTACTCCAATCTAGGTCTAGCTAAGGCTTTATACAGTTTGACTACCACTTCCTTGCTCCTATGTTTAATATTTCGTTTGATCATACCTAATAGTGCATTTGCCTTTTTCACAGCAACCTGGACTTGCTCACTCACATTACCTGTATCCGGTAAACAGATCCGCCAAAACACTCGGCAAAACAGGCTCGCTTAAATAGACTCGTCTAAACAGACCAGTCAAAACGAACTGTGAAACAGATCCGTTAAAACAAATCAACAATACAGATCTGTTAAAACAGATCATGAATACAGACCTGTATAAATAGATCCATCGAAAGAGATTATCAAAACAGACTGTCAAAAAATATCCGTACAAAGAGACAAGTCAAACCTGTCAAGACATACCTGTCAAAATGTGGTTTTACAAAATATTTTCAACACAGTAAATAGCCCTGACAAAATAGCCTCACCAAAATAGCAACGACAGACAAACAGTCAAGATAAAACTATCTCGAACAAACGCAGCCTCCAACAAAACGATATCAAATATACTTGAAAGTTATATCCAAGAAATGACGTATGCAAGCTAATCTGGACACAATTCTTAAAATGCAGACATAAACCTTCGTTGGTGTAAGCTCTGTTGTTAAATGACATTCTTGCTCTTTTCTGCATCAAAAAATGTCTGAGATGGTATAACAATCCGACGGCTTCGGTACTATTAATAACTATTCAAAGGTTGTATTAATTTGCTTTCCAATAATCACACATGTACACCTTTATGCAAGTTATTTTCCATATACCAAAACATCTAAAGTGACACGGTGAAATTGGAAATCAAACATCCATAAATGCATACTAAACAGATAAGGGACAGTTCGGCGTGGAAACATATTACAGAGAGAAAGAGTGAGAGATTTATTAAACACGCATGTGTGGTACATTGGGAATAGGGCAACATTTTACTGGACGAACGGCATATTAGGGTTAATTCGGGCAACATCACGCCGGCCGCCTTTAATTCCCAATAATATTCTGGTACTCAATAGTTTAAGGCTGGGTCGACTCTAGAATCCGTTTTGTGATAAGAAAAATCCTACACCATCTTGCGATCGAATCCCAATAGCTCGAATGGGAAACCAATGCACTAACCATTTTGCTAGTTCCACATCCCATAGTTCATATCGGCGTTTTTAAAATGTGTAATCTAATAGGATCTATATTCTTAGCTTTTCAGACTCAATGAATGATTATCGGAAACAATACTGCTAAATATTGTTGTTTCTTTGTTCAAAACACACCCACGTGAGTTCTTTGACTCTTAGCTTCCAAAAGAATGTCAGTGTAAAGCGACGTTTTGTATTCACCAAGCGCTTGAGCCGTACAAAACAGAAAAAAAACATGCACATATTTTAATGTCCCATATAGGAAATTGTCTCACTATTACTCCAGAGCTATCAGTTTTCCTTTCTCACAAATTATGTATGTCTGTCTGTCTGTCTGTCTGTAATATATAATCCTGGTATGTAATCAAACAAAGGAAGTGTCTGACCCCAGGTATTCAAATGCTGTTTAAACTCAACATTTAGCGTTTTAGATAATCTAAAACTAAATTTCAAAGCGTGGCATTCTCGTTTCTTGATCCTTTCGGAACAGCAGCTTTGCTTTAAATATCTGCAATGTTTGTATGATTAGAATATGCTTGATAGGTCTTTCTCCAAGTAAGTTTTATTGTCGTAAGACAAACATTACATATTAGTAAATCATAAATGTCGTAAGTTTTATGCGCCGTTTGTAATCGGCTAAACGGATTGATAAATAATCAGTCTACGTTTATGAAGATTATTAACTCGCAATAGTATCCTGTCACCCAGTTGTTGACACACTTTGGAACACGGCTATATCAGATACACGAACATCAACAACATACGACATTTAAATGTGAATGTTACGTTCAAGAACAGAAGCCCTCGGACAATTAACTTTTACTGGCCGGCTCAGGAACACGAATCTTCCGGTGGATGTCCTGAACCAGACTGTACATTATAATTTGTTTGTCTTTATTGTAAAAATGCGAATGTTTTTGTCAGTGTCGTACAATAACATCGTTGTTTGTTCATAAATTGTAAATAATTTTGGTTGTCAATGCCATATTCTAGTACTATTCCGAGATTAATTTTGTCTTTGCTATAATAAACAGTATGCATTATCTCAGACGCAATTTCGGTAGCCAATTATTCTCATTTCGTCGTTCATGTTCATGGTATCTTGGCACGCATTTCTAGCTGGAGTCCCAGCTGGATTTCCTTAACTAAGTATGAAGACACGAGTCTACAAGCGATAATGTGAATGTAGTGTTGGATAAGGGTAAAAACCTGAAAAACAACTTGATACATTATACACCTAATCTCCATCACGCTCTTCACGTATGCGGGATCTTTAATTCAGAATTGATAAAGCTGTTGATATGCGATCATCTTGTACAGGGAATATTGCAACCTGAAGCCTTCAAGTGCGTATATAGATCTTCTGTTCCTGTCATTTGAGATTCACGTAAATCAGAACGATTAACATCATGTCACCGGAAGCATCCATGTGTGGGGGACATTAGATACGAATGAGAGGGGCGTCCAGAAATAAATCATTAACATCCCGCTAGAAGATGAAACTCAGTTTTAATAAAACTGGACAACTAATTTTGATAAAAATCATACCTCTGAGATCAAAGTAGCCTTATCTTAAAGATTTCAAGGTGCTGAATACGAATATGACCATGCAAATGTTAATTGACTACTAAATCTGACAAACTGGTCATCCTCGGTGATTTTAATGCTAGGGTTGGCACAGATCATACAGTCTGGGAGGGGGCCATTGGCAGACATGGTATGGGAAAATGCAATAGTAACGGACTGCTCCTTCTGAGGAAATGTGTTGCAAATGATATACTCATTACAGACACAGCTTTCCGACTTCCTGTCCGAAAAAGAACCACATGGATGCACCTATGGTCCCGCCACTGGCACATCATTGACTACATTATCATCAGACGTATGGATCGAGCGGATACTATGGTAACGAAGATCATGTGTGGTGCAGAATGTTGGACCGACCATTGACTTGTCATTGCCAAGCTAAACTTCAAGATCCAGCCCAAAATGCGCCCCCAGGGAAAGAAACCACCGAGGAGGCTAAATGTCTCTCAGCTAAAATACGAACCCACGAGAGGCGGCTTCCAGGAAGAGCTTGAGGGCAGACTATCTGAGCTTCGTTTTGAAAAGAACGACATCGAAGAGAACTGGGCATAAATGAGAAACACACTATACGATACAGCTGTTAAACACATTGGCACACTCACGCGTAAGTAAAAGGACTGGTTTGATGAAAACGATCTGGAAATACAGGGCCTTCTCGATGCAAAACATGAAGCGCACAGGGAATACCAGAGGGACACACCATCTCCGACAGCAAAAGCTGTCTTCAATACTGCTAGCAAAGCTGTCCAGACCAGGCTTAGAGAGATGCACGACTTCTGGCTCAGCAAAAGAGCTGACGAAATTGAGATGTTCGCCGAGCTTCATGACACCAAACTGTTTTACGAGGCACTGAAAGCTCTCTACGGCCCGCAGCCCTCTAGTAATACTCCAGTTCACAGTGCGGATGGAGCACTGCTAACATATAAGGTTCAGATTCTAGACAGATGGGCAGACCACTTCTGCAAGATACTAAACCACCCATCGCCCATAAATGAAGAGGCCATCCGGCGAATGCCGCGGGTGGTACTGAACCTGGCGTTGGATGAAGTCATCACTGAGGAGGAAGTCGACAGTGCAATCAGTTCACTATCTATAGGAAAAGCTCCAGGTGCTGATGCAATACCAGCAGAGGTATATAAGACAGCTGGCCCATTCCTCACCAGGAGGATCACTGAACTCTTCTGCCACTTGTGGGCTGAAGGAAAAATTCCGCAGGATTTAAAGGACGCCTCAATCGTTCACATGTACAAAAGAAAAGGCAGCCGTCAGGAATGTGACAATCATCGTGGAACATCGCTACTCTCCGTAGAAGACAAGATCCTAGCGCGCTTACTGCTAAACAGGCTCAACAAAGCCACCACCTCCTAGAAAGCCAATGTGGATTCAGAGCCGGAAGAGGAACAGTGGACATGATTTTTGCCCCTCGCCAAGTACAAGAGAAGTGTCGGGAACAAAATCAGGCTTTGTACACCACATTTATTGATTTGACACAGGCATTTGATACAGTAAACAGAGGAGGGCTGTGGATGATAATGTCCAAGTTTGGCTGCCCCAACAATTTCATAACTATGGTGAAACAGCTACACAAAGGCATGTGTGCTCGTGTACTGGACAGCGGTGCAATCTCTAAAACGTTTCTAGTATCAAACGGAGTAAAACTAGGATGTGTACTCGCCCCGACTTTGTTCAGCATGATGTTTGCGGCCACGACGACAGACGCTTTCAGATCACTGGAGCTTAGAAAACCCATAAAGTACCGCACAGATGGCAAGTTACTCAATCCCAGAAGAATAAAGGCCAAAACCAAAGTGGCTGGCGACATAATCAGGGAACTTGTATTTGCTGACGACTGCGCTCTAATGAGCAACTTAGAACTGAACATGCAGGTTGGAATGGACCGGTTCTCTGCCGCATGCGAAAATTTTGGCCTGACCATAAATGCCAAAAAAACAGAGGTCATGTACCAGCCAGCACCAGGCATGCCGTAATACAAAACCAGAGACTACATTCAGGGGCAGACGTTGAATGCGGAAGACAAATACACATATCTGGGCATCACACTGTCGAGATCTGTCAGCCTAGACGATGAGGTGGCAAGCAGAATAGCAAAGGCCATTTTAGCCTTTGGCAGAATGCGCTCGATGGTCTGGGCACGTCGTGGCATCAGCATCAAGACCAAACTCAAAGTCTACCGTGCAACCATCATTCCAACCCTACTATACGCTTGCAAAAGCTGGACTGTATGCTCTGTATATGCAAGGAGGTTAAACCACTTCCACACATGTTGCCTGAGGCAAATATTCCACATCCGATGGCACGATCGTGTCACTGACATCGAGGTTCTCTCGAGGGTTAACATGCCCAGCATCCATGCACTGCTAGAAAGAGCACGCCTAGGATGGGCCGGACACCTCGTCCGTATGTCAGACGAGCGGCTCCCAAAGAAACTTCTCTACGGAGAGCTGAGAGAGGGATGGCGCGAGAAAGGGTGGCCAAAGAAACGTTTTAAAGATGGTCTGAAGGACTCACTGAAAGGTTGCCAGATATATATCGACACCTGGGAACGTCTTGCGCAAAACAGATCTGACTGGAGAAGCGCAGTCAAATCGGGTGTAGCTACCGGCGAAGACGACCGTGTTGTGAAAGCCCAGAGCAGACGCGAGACCCCGAAATCCCGAACAGCGGGAACACCATCACCTTCTACAAACCTCGTGTGCCCGATTTGTAGCAGATGTTTTTTGTGCCCGAATTGGCCTGTTCAGCCACATGCGCACCCACACGCAACAGGGAAATCTGTAACACGGATGATGTCGGCGGTCCTTATCGACAACGATGGACAGTTATTATTATTACTATTTCGTAAGCACGCTCAATTCAATACACACATATATATATATATATATATATATATATATATATATATATATATATATATATATATATATATAATGATTTTATGATTTTTATTATAAAGCAATACGTTTCTTCGTTGAATATCGATTGCATAGCTGCTAAGGATCAAGTCTGGCGAAGGGATGCAGCATTGGTGATACTAGTTTCCTTGGTATCATTCCTCCATTGTGTGAATATTCTGGTAAACACTTCTACCGTTTTATAAATAGCCATTCGTGATTTACTTAGGCACTTCTTATTATGAAACACATGTCTTCAGAAACCACCAGTGTAATAGTCGACACTGTAAACTATTTACATTATTTGATAGGGGTCAACTAAAGTCACGCCATATTCTTGTAAATACTGATATGAGCGCTACAGAAAAACGAAATAAGGAAAAATGATTCATTGGAAATAAACGATTAATTAACGCATCTATCAAGGCAATCAGACTGCTATTTTCCAAGGCAGAAGACCATACATGAACAAAATGATGCTGAATAAGAACGAGTTTATGAAACACGCATTCGATGTACCATGAAATCCAGTCTGATGTAGACACTCAAACATTTGGAGCCAACGTGGATTTCCATCCTTCGAGCGACATTATTCTAATGACCGAGATTTTTTTTTTTTTTTCCTTCCCGGTTCGAGCGCCATTATAGGCTGCTGAATTGTGTTGCTCCCAATGTCGGAGTGATTTATATTTGTTTACCAGGATTATCCTGCGATATTCTCGTCATTCTTGGATTTAATTGTGCATAATTTAGATGTGAAAATTAACTGGGCCTGTGTTTCCGATCTGTGTTTCTACTGTGTAGGATCGTGGAAGGTGCATTTCTGATTTCCCAATTCACTAAAGGATCACAGCTACCCACGCACGGGTCATGTTTACGGTCAGAAAATCACCGGTGCATGACGCGATAACGACCCTGCCATGAACCGACCAGCGGGAGAAAACGGTTTTCAGCAGCCGTGAAATCCGTAAAATATTCAAGAACCCATCTCTTAGGGCTACGACTCACAATATCATCATGCACAAACAAAATACTCAAACTTCTGCGGGAACACAACATCCTCCAAAAAAAACAACTCGTCCGCACAAAATAGAAGAACAAGGAAGCCAAAAAACAAAAGGGGAGAAAGAGGTGGAAAAAGAAAATTTAGAAAAATACACACGGTACTCGGCACTACAAAGACAGCCACAAATATCACACCGACACATACAATAAGGAGTACTCGTCAAACTCTCCCTCCCCACGAGGCAGCGGAGTACAGGGTTCCCTCTCTGGATCCCACATGGACCTTGGTCAACACACCCTCCGTCCAGGTAACACAGTTGCGCACAAAGTATGAGACTAAAGATAGGCCTAAAATAGGATGCTATAGAGGATGTAGTCAAAGGGGAGAGTTTGGGTCAGAGAAGTGGGAATTAAGTAGTGGAAAACCAAACATTAAAATGATGCAGCAAAAACAAAAAGTGGAAAAACAACAAAATTGCAAACTAAAATGTTTTTATGCAAATGTGAGAAGCATTGTAAATAAAAGAGAAGAATTGGAACTGTATGTAGAGGAAGACAAACCAGATATAATAGGGTTAACAGAATCATGGGCATATGAGGACATTGCAGATGGTGAACTTCAAATTGAGGGATATACAATGTTAAGGAAAGATAGGGTAGTTGGAGACAAGGCTAAGGAGGGTGGTCTTTTATTATACTTATAAATTATGTTAATATAACTAGCAGAGAGGATTTATCATGTGGTAACAAAAATGAAAGTGTATGGGGTGAAATAGAAAGTGGGGGTGAAAAAACAGTGATTGGAGAATGCTATAGATGTACATCAAGTCAAAAGGAGGAAGATGAGGAGCTGATCAGAAGCACAGTAAATGAAAGTGATAGGAAATTATTATTAATGGGGGATTTCAACTTTCCAGAAGTAAAATGGGATATGGCAGAAGCACGTGTAGAGTCAAAACCTTTTGTTAAGTGTATAACTGAAAATATTTTAATTCAACATGTAGTAGCAGCCACCAGAGGCAAAAACATACTCGACATAGTTTTTACTACAGAGGAAAATATGATTGAAAACGTTACCGTTGGGGAACTGTTTGGCTCAAGTGACCATCAAATCATCCATTGGGATCTTATTGCAGGGAAAGAAGTAAACATACACACGCGAACATACGACTACTCTAAGGCAGATGTTAAGAGGATGAAAGAGGCAGCGAACCACATAATCTGGAAAGATATTGTCGTAGAAAAAGATGTTGAACAGGAGTGGGAAAGTTTTAAAACAGTTCTCGAAACGCTAAAAGAGGAATGTGTTTCATATAGGGAGGTAAGCCCCAAGCGTAAAAAGGGGATCACAAAAATTGTAGTTAAATGTAGAAGAGCTAAAAATAAAGCATGGAAAAAATATATTGAGGCAGGTAAACCAAAAGAAACATATTTAAAATATTTGGACAACCAATACATATCTCAGAAAGCGAATAAAACAGCAAAGATAGACTTCGAAAAAAAACGTGCTCAGAGGATCAAGACTGATAGTAAAAGCTTCTTCTCTTATGTTAGAAATAAACAAAAATCAAAGGACAAAGTAGGCCCTCTTATAAACAGCACAGGAAAAAAAATAAGTGAAAATAGGGAGGCAGCAAATCTACTCAAATCATTATTTTGGCACAGTGTACAGAAAAGAGGACTGCTCCAAGATCCCAGAGCCTGTAGATATTTTTCAAAGAGACATGGATACAGCAGGATTAGGATCAATCTATATTACAGGGGAAATGGTTTTTTAAAAATTGGAGGGGTTGAAAGTGGATAAATGTCCAGGTCAATATGGTATTCATCCAAAACTGCTGTTTGAAATTAGAGACCAATTAGCAAAACCATTCGCTATATTATGTTCTCAATCACTTGCACAAGGGATTGTTCCACGGGATTGGACAGATGCTGGAGTGATCCCCTTATTCAAAATGGGCAAAAAGGCAGATCCAGCAAACTATAGACCTGTGAGCTTAACGAGCATAGTCTGTAAATTGTTAGAGTCAATAATCAAACAAAACATTGTAATGCATTTAGATAAATTTAATCTAATTAGAAATAGTCAGCATGGGTTTACCAGAGGGAGATCATGCTTAACAAATCTATTAGAATTCATGCAGGAGGTTACCAAAATGTTAGATAAAGGGGAGCCAGTGGATGTTATTTATCTGGATTTTGCAAAGGCCTTTGATAGAGTACCTCATCAAAGATTATTTCGAAAATTAAAATCACATGGAATAGGTGGGAAAAATTGCCAAATGGATTGAAAAATTGGTTAACGGGAAGAAGGCAAAGGGTGGGTATAAATAAGGAGTACTCTGAGTGGTGTGAAGTGAAAAGTGGAATGCCACAGGGCTCGGTTTTGGGACCAATTTTATTCTTGCTATATATAAATGATTTGGACATAGGTATGGGATCCATTATTGCAAAATTTGCTGATGACACAAAACTGCAGTAGTGTCTCATCTAAAGCAGAAGTGGGTATATTGAGGTCGGATTTAGATAAAATTCGAGAATGGTCTGTAATCTGGCAAATGGAATTTAATGTAGATAAATGTACAGTCATGCACATGGGTAGATCCAATATGGAACATAATTACAGAATGGGAGAGAACAATATTAGAAAGATAGATAAAGAAAGGGACTTAGGGGCTATAATAGATCATACATGTAAGGTGAGGGAGCAAGTTCAGGTAGCAATAGCAAAGGCAAATGCAATGTTGAGGGAGCAAGTTCAGGTAGCAGTAACAAAGGCAAATGCAATGTTAGGGATGATAAAAAGAAATATTAAACATAGGAGCAAGTAGGTGGGACGGTCAATGCATTTAAGAACAGATTGGATGCGTACAACTTCTAGAGGAAGGTGATATAAATGGAACTGGTTGTATGCAGACTCTGCAGAGTCTTCTAAACCAGTATAAAGACGTTAAGTTAAGTTACACCAAGAGTCATTATTCTGGTGTATATTGGTCCCAAGCCTAGAATGAGTCTGAAATTCGTCTATATGTAACCAATGTGTGATCACTCTTGGATTTCTGAATATATCCTAGCCGTAAAACATGACATTTCTTAAGCTGCGGCTTCCTCGCCAATCATGAGGCAAATAAGATGCTTAATAAAGGTGCTACTTCAACAAGTTAGAAAGTGTGCAGTTTAGAAATACATGTATGATAAGGAGGCAACTAAACTGAAATGAATTAATGACTACATGTAAATGATGATGCTGCAACTGAAGAACCAGTAATACGCAGGTTATATTCGTTTGTAACAATACATACATTGACTATGTTAGGGCGCATGAAAAGACGGATCTTCTTCTTCTTCTTCTTCGTACACAGTCATACAGTAACCATTATTTTTTCGACAAAAGCGGCGGTCATCCTGAGGCTGTCGCCACTGCCATAGAGCTTGTCTTGCAGTTCCACTGGTGATGGCCACATCTGCTCTCTCTGATCCTCGTATGTCGGGCAGTTCTGCAGCAGAAGTTCAGCGGTAATTTTACTAGTACCACATGGTCATTCGTCGGTACCACCTATCTTCAATTTGTTGAATAGGTGGTACCTCAGTCTATTGTGGCCAGTGCGAAGTCTTCTTCTTCTTCTGCGTACACAGTCAGACAGTAACCATTATTTTCTCGAAAAAAGCGGCGGTCATCCTGAGACTCTCGCCACTACCATAGAGCTTGTCTTGCAGTTCCACTGGCAATGGCCACATCTGCTCTCTCTGATCCTCGTATGTCGGGCAGTTCTGCAGCAGATGTTCAGTGGTCATTTTACCAGTACCGCACGGGCATTCGTCGGTACACCCTATCTTCAATTTGTTGAATAGGTGGTACCTCAGTCTGTTGTGGCCAGTGCGGAGTCTGAAGACAACGACCAGCTCTCTTCGGTTCAACTGGTAATAGGCATCGTTTTTGGTGTAACCAGTATGTTCGGTTTCCCATTTGGTCATGTATCTGGCTTTGATAAGCCGTTTTGACTCTTCGTACGTCATACTGGTATCTGTTTGTGGCAGCCTTGCGCCTTCTTTTGCCAGTCTGTCTGCCTCCTCGTTGCCTTGGATGTTGCAGTGTGACGGAACCCACTGTACCACTACCCTTTTTGGTGCGGACTGCTGGCACAGTTTGCAGAGTGCTGCTCTTAAGTCATTAAGCTCAGTGTTTTTCTGGCTTTTTAGCGCTGTGACTACTTCGAGAGCATCTGCCAGCAGGACTATATGGCTCTCATTTTCACTGTGTATTACCATTTCTTCCACTGCCGCCCTCAGTGCCTCTGCCTCTGCTCTGAAATTGCTTGTGTACTTACCAGTAGCGAATGACAGTGTTATTTTTCTGCCATTTGGTAGGTTCAGGAATGCTCCTGCCCCTCCGTTCTGTGTAGTGTTTGTTACAGAACCGTCGGTGTATGCATGGGTCCAGTCCATGCTTGGGTAGCTTTTCGTTATGAAGCTTAGGGTAGTGTCTCTCCTTTCTTTTTAACTCTGACAGTTTTTGTTTGCAATACCTGGTATATTTTCTACCACCTCTGGAAATATATCCTGCCTCCAAGTAGGTTTTTGTACAGTAGTGATGGGTTTTGGTGTTGTTAGTGCGTTTATGGGATCTTCGTGCATCTTTGCTTTGGCTATTTCTGCAAAGTTTCTCCGCTTTAGTTTCCCATTTCCCAAATTGTTTAGTCTCTGGTGCATTGGATGGTCCGTCAGTCTTCGGAGGTTCTCTGACTGCAGCTGGGCTCTGCAGTCTCTTCTATCGGTCATTGATTGCAGTTTTGTAATCTTTTCAAGTTCTACAATTGGCGTTGACTTCATGCCACCTGTTATAATTCTCATGGCTTGGTTTTGAAGTTTGTTAACTTTATCGAAGTTCGCCTTCGCTGCTGTTGTCCATGCCGCAATGCCATACTCGAGAACTGGTCTCACTCTTCCAGTGTACAGTTTCTTTAGTATGCCTTCGTCTGCTCCCCAGCTTGTGCCAACAAGTGTCCTCATGATCGCCATTCTTTCTCTGGCTTTCATTCGGTTTCTCTCAATCTGACTTTTCCATGTCATGCGCCGATCAAATGTGACTCCCAGATAGGTTGGGTTGTCGTTTGGCTGCAGGATATTGCCATTTAGGCTTAATTTGGTACTTTGGGGTTTTAATGAGAGCGAGAATATTGTGCACGTGGTTTTCTCCTCGTTTATTTTGACCAGCCATGCGTTCGCCCACTCTTCCAGCGATGTTAGGGCCGTTTGCATCCGATTTCTTGCTATGGTGAGATTCTTTTCAGAGGTCCACATAGCCAGATCGTCTGCAAACATTGAGCTATGGACTCTTCTTGGTATATTCTCTGTAATATCGTTTATATATACCAGGAAGAGTGTGGGTGACAATACTCCCCCTTGGGGTACTCCCTGCTCGAGTGTCACCTTTTTGCTCATCTGCCCTTGTACTTGGACTCTGGCCGTTCTTTGTTTGAGGTAGTGGTTGATCCACTTGTACATCTTCCCACAGACATCACTTCTTCTTAGCTTGACTCTAAGTCCATCCTTCCAGACTTTGTCAAATGCCTTTTCCAGATCCACCCAAACAGCTACTGTGTGTTTCTGTGCCTGGTAGGCATCTTCTATCTCCTGGGCTATGAGGATGACCTGGTCCTCAGTGGATCTGTGCTGTCTAAAGCCGGCTTGCTGTGGAATTAGTATTCGTTTTTCTTCCAGATGCCACATCAGTCTGGTGTTTATCATCCTTTCAATCAGCTTGCCGACACAGCTCAGTAGACTTATGGGCCTGTATCCATTCGGATCTGTTTTGTCCTTTCCTGTTTTTGGTACTGGTACCAGTATTGCATCTTTCCATGCCTGGGGTACAATACCCCTTTTCCAGCTTTGGTTCAGGACTGATAGTAGTTTTTTCTTCGCTGTTTGGCCCAGCCCCATCAGCATTTCGTTTGTTATCCCGTATTTTCCGGGAGATTTCCTTTTCTTTAGTGTTCTCATAGCCTCTTCCATTTCGCGCATTGTTAGTTTGGCCATCATGTGCTCTTCAGGAGCCGTATTTATGTTTTCGTGTCCCTTTAGCTCTTCGCTAATGTCTGTATGCTTATCTGCAGGGACCTCGATGTGGTTTGCTCTGGCATAGTGATCGACAAAGACGTTTGCGGCTTTCTTACCTGTGATCAAGTTCTCGCCCTGCTTGATAGTAATTTGTTTATTTGACGGGGTTTCGTCATTCATGGCTCTGACTAGCCTCCATAGCTTGTTCCCTTCTTTGTCCAGGTTTAGACTTTCCGTTTTATTTTTCCAGCTTTCTCTTGCTGTTTGCTTGAGAGTGTGTTTGTACTTCGCCGCAGCGGCTTTGAGGGCGATGTTTGCCTCCATGGATTTTTCTCGTTCTGCCATGTTCCTAGCATTTGTTACTGCATCTTCCACTTTCTGTAACTCATCATTCCAGTAGGGCTTATAGTTTTTCCTAGCTCCTCTTGGGATGGTTTCAGTGGTGGCTTGCATTATTGCCTTGCTTAGGCTCTCTACCATGGGCTTCATTTTGGTGTTTCGTGTGTTGATGGTTTCACACAGCCCATCTGTCAGGATTGCAAATCTGTCCCAGTCGGCTCGTTTGTAATTCCAACGTGGGAGCGGTTTTGTTTCCTGTGGGCCTACTTCCATGTCAATGGTTAGCCTGATCGGCCTGTGGTCGCTACCTGCCAGTTGGTTTAGCACCTGGCGGTCTATTTTATAGTGTATGTCCTGTGTGGAGAAGGCCAAATCTGGAGTCGAGGTGGTATGCCATGTTCTTGAGTAGAAGCTAGGGCTATCCTCCGGCCTATTGATTAGGGAGAGATTTGCATCTATCTCCCAATCTTCCACTTCGTCACCTCTGCTGTCTGTGTCAGAGTATCCCCATCTCTCCGAGTGGCTGTTGAAATCTCCAATTACTATGCAGTTGGAGTCTCTGACCTCCATACTCGAGAGCGATAGGTCTCTGTTTGGTGGTCCGTACAGATTGAAAATGCGGAGCTTCATCTCTAGAGCCATTATGTCAACTCCTACAATTTCTGCTTGTCCGGTGTGATTGACAGGTACCGCGCTACTCGGTATGCAGTTTCTGGTCAGTATCAGGACCCCTCCTTTGTGGCCTTCTCTATCGAGACGGAAGGTCTGGTATCCTCTGATTGAGAATTTATGATTATAGTTGAGGTGCGTTTCCTGGATACATGCCACGTCAATCTTACCTTCATGCAGGTGATATGTTATTGAAAGTTTTTTGTTAATGACTCCCTCCGCATTCCATTGTAGTATTTTGAGGGTCTTGAGTTTTTGGTCAATAAAAGTTGCCCCATAGCCATGTGCCTTGACTCCACGACACATGGGTGTGTGACCACCAGTAGTCAAGGATGGGCCCCTTCGAGGCGTGGGGCCCGGCACTATCGCTGCCTGGCGGGACTCCGCAGGATGAGCGCCATGCGTTTTTCTAATCGGTTGTACTGTCATCATGCTGCGATTTACGTTGCACTGTTTTGTTATTCTTGCTGCCCCGTGCATCCGATTTCCACAGGCGTTTCTGTAGGGATGCCCTCCTTAGCCTTTGGCTGTCCCCAGCCTATCTGCAAGGCAGCAGTTGTTTATGATCAGAGTTGTCTCTCTTATGGAAGTTGTCTTACCAGACTATCGAGTCTTCACTACTCGTGTCTATAGGGTGCGATGATGATATGTGAGATGACAAATGAGATATATGATATGGACTGGTTTACCCGGAAGAGAGGCAGTCCAGTGTGTCTGTACCACAGGATCGTCACGTCCTGCCAGAAACGTAGCATTTGCATGTGAGTGGGGTATCTCTTTCTCCCTTTATTTTCTTGGCTTCTTTGGAGAGATGGTACGCATAGCATTCCCCGCCACCTGGGATGTTGACACAGTGGGGCAGTTGTGCAATGTCCGCTGGTCTGCATCTCTTCTGCGTCCAGCATGATAGCTATATGGCTGATAACGTACAGAGGTAGATATCGAAGCAGAAGTGCATTTAACCAGAGGACAAGCCTGGTAATGTTACAGAGATGTTGTTCGCCTAGTGTGCGGACAGATCTCATGGTCATTGGTTGAGTCTCGATAGTTCACAGTGAGGTGGCTGCTCTACTGTTTTCGACACCCCGACCAGGAACTAAGTCTTATGTTGATGGTTTCGCACCCCATCGCCGTATTAGGTGAGTATCAAGCAGCTGTCCGCCCGCTTTGATCGGCGGACGGCAGAGACCTCTTTCTGCGGCTCTACCGGATAGGGCTGGGGCGCGAGCCCCAGGTCCCAAACATGTAGGAGCCTCTCATTGTAGTAGTGCTGAGATTTTGGGCGGGATTGCGGCTTACAAGGGTTCGGCCGTAATCCCCCACATGGTAGCCTCGCGCCATTGGCTTATCAGCCTGGTACGTGAACCAAAGTGTCTGCGGCTCCTCTCGATATGAGCTGGTTTTCCGTAGCAACGCCCTGTCATTAGTAGGGTAAAACTGACCTGTCTTCAGATGGTCTATTTCCAGCACCAGTTCACTATTTGGACAGACGAATTTATTGAGGGCTTTTGTTTGTCAATGACTAGGTATTTGAGATCTGCGGTTTCTGCGGGGTTAAACACGATTTCCGTAGCGTTCTTTCATTAGAGTGTTAGAGAGCTGACTTGTCTTCCGTGAGTCTAATACCAGCGTACGTTCATTATTAGACCCAACGGTAGTGCTCTCGATTTGTCAGTCGTTCTACAGTATTCGCGTGTTCAGTCAAAATTAAGCCGCAGGTTCCACTCCTGGTGGTGCCCTTCCGTCAATTCCTTTAGCGAGACAATCAAGTTACTTAGAGGGTAGCCCCAGATTTTCGAGGGTCTAATTCCAGCACCCGTTTCATATTAGACCCAACGAAAGTGCTCTCGGCATGTCAATCATGTCAGTGTTTGGCCGCGTTGAGTTAAATTAAGACGCAGGCTCCACTACTGGTGGTGCCCTTCCGTCAATTCCTTTAAGTTTTAGCTTTGCAACCATACTTCCCCCGGAACCCAAACACTTTGGTTTCCCGGAAGCTGCCCGCAGAGTCATCGAAGCAACTCCTGCGGATCGCTAGTCGGCATCGTTTATGGTCAGAACTACGACGGTATCTGATCGTCTTCGCGCCTCTGACTTTCGTTCTTGATTAATGAAAACATTCTTGACAAATGCTTTCGCAGTAGCTCGTCTTGCGGCGATCCACGAATTTCACCTCTAACGCCATAATACGAATGCCCCCGTTTGTCTCTGTTAATCATTACCTCCAGTTCCGAAAACCAAATAAATAGAACCGAGGTCCTATTCCATTATTCCGTGCACCATTATTCAGGCAGCGGAGGCCTGCTTTGAACACTCTAATTTTGTCAAAGTAAACGCGCCGGCCACCCAGGATGCTCAGCGAAGAGCACCCGTGGGAGAGAGCCGGCAGACGGTAGGGCAGGAGACAACGGGCAGTGAACCGGCGCGAGCCGGACTGCCCGCCTGCGCCTGAGATCCAACTACGAGCTTTTTAACTGCAACAACTTTAATATACGCTATTGGAGCTGGAATTACCGCGGCTGCTGACACCAGACTTGCCCTCCAATAGATCCTCGTTAAAGGGTTTAAAGTGTACTAATTCCAATTACGGGGCCTCGAAAGAGTCCCGTATTGTTATTTTTCGTCACTACCTCCCCGTGCCGGGAGTGGGTAAGTTGCGCGCCTGCTGCCTTCCTTGGATGTGGTAGCCGTTTCTCATGCTCCCTCTCCGGAATCGAACCCTGATTCCCCGTTACCCGTTACAAACATGGTAGGCATGTCACGTACCATCGACATTTGATAGGGCAGACATTTGAAAGATGCGTCGCCGGCACATGAGGCCATGCGATCAACACAAAGTTATCCAGAGTCACCAGTGGGGACGCTGCAACCTTGTGAGGGGAAACGACGATTGGTTTTGAACTAATAAAAGCGCCCTTTCCGCGAGGGTCGGAGCTTGGTAAGCATGTATTAGCTCTAGAATTGCCACAGTTATCCAAGTAGGATCGTGTCATTTAAGGAACCTCGACTGATTTAATTAGCCATTCGCGGTTTCACCGTGAGACAGTGTGAACTTAGACATGCATGGCTTAATCTTTGAGACAAGCATATGACTACCGGCAGGATAACCAGATATCTGTTGGAGACGTACGTACAGCACACACCGGTCGGCGGAGGAAGGGTGTAAAAAGCCTCACTGGGACGGCCGCAGGGACCGACTGACGGGACGGACGGACGGTTGTTCCACCCGTCCCTCACTCCGTCGACCTAGGACTGCCTGACAGAGGCCCCTACACGCACCAGACAACCGACCGACCCGGGCTCACTCGAGGAAGGATGGCAGCGCTCTGTGCAGAACGGATCCCAACGACCTCGGCGATGAATTTCGCTGGGACTAAAGACAATTTGGCCTGCCGGCCTGCCCTTCTCCCGAGGGTTGGTCCCCCCCCCCCACCCCGGGAGAACACAGGGCCTTTAGGTACGATTCCTGCTTTCCATTTGCCAGTCACAAGCACTTTGCGAGAGTCTGACCACCAGCGAGACGCACTGTCGAGCTCTGCTATAAGCCTTATATAAATCACCACGGACGTACCACGATTCCTGATACGGACCAGAGAAGCGCACCTCGGTGGAGGAGACGCCACAACAAACCGCACCCCAATAGCTCTACGGGGAAAGGCAGGCGAGCGTTTTCCGCAAGCCCACGCTATCGCTCCGCCTGGCGGGACTGAGATCGCTTTACGAACACTGGTTGAAATTGAATCGCGGCGGCGAGACAACTACCCCAGACGGATCAATAGCGTGTAACTCCAGCGAGCTATGCGAGGCAGATGCATCCAAATCCTACATCACCTGTTCAATAATACCTTACACCTACGGGCTCGATGTGTTCATAGCATCGTAATATCAGTTATACATACGATAATATAACAAAAGAACAAAACAAAGAAACTCTATAACATGTATAGGCCAACGGAGCAAACATTTGTCATATATGAAATTGGAAAATGCAATAGATTGTTTGTTTTTTTAGATTGCTGTCATTAATCAAAATAAATAGAACTCATGAAAGCCAGTAGAACAACAAGCCCACCATATACCCAGGTCATACAGAACAAATATATTTCAAAACGTAGAATTCCGATATTTGGGAAGCATGTGCACAGACTATCGTGGAATGAAAAGGAAGGTGAAAGCATAACTTAGAAAGCAATTGCAAAATATACCAGTTGTAATTTTAAACATTCCAATGAAAACACAAAAACGACAAACCATCAACAGTGTATTCTTACGTACTAATGCTATATATTCGAGATAGACATGAAACCTGACAAAGCACAAACATGATACAATATCAACAGTATAGTTGTATGTACTAATGCTATGTATTGTAGCGTCAGACATGAAACATGATAAAACAGACAAAAGACAAACCATCAACAGTATATTCTTATGTTTTAATGTTAAATATTAGAGTTAGATATGAAACATGACAAGACACACAAAAGACAAACCTTTAAAAGTATATTCGTATGTATTAATGTTACATATTAGAGTTAAATATGAAACATAACAATACACACACAAGACAAACCTTTAAAAGTATATTCGTATGTATTAATGTTACATATTAGTGTCATATATGAAACATGGCATGGCACACACAAGAAAGGTTTTATACAAATGAAATAAGGCATTTGTGAAATCTTTCGAAGATTACTAAAAGAGACAGAATGAAAAGCAAAGCTGTCACAAAGAAAGTTGAAACAACACCATGCTTTGCAAATATTAAGAACAGGGAATTGAATTACAAATATGCAATTGAACCTACCCGCCGCACGAACCTGCGTAACGAACATCATCGCCTGAGAGTATATGGAAACCCTAGAGTATAATGGATTGACGACACTAAATATATACTGCTGAGGCATGGTTTTAAAAATTTAAAAAAAACAGATGGCACATAAGAGAAGATTGCCCAAGCCAACGCCGTCTTACAGCATGCGCAGACAAATTAGGTGAGATGAGGCGAAATGCCACTCATTTGCGTGCACGGACTTTTCTTCTTATGTTCGCTACCTTGAATTCTAGCACTTTTGTATATCACGTAGAAACAATTACACATGCATGATTAAATCCATTACATATTCATGTATTACAGATCACCCACCCACAACTATCTTAGAAACTGATCAAAGGGTTATTGATTTACAGATAATTTCAGATATTGTAGTGTAAGAGAATTTTCCAGAAGAAAAAACAGTATCAACTACATCACCATTACGGTATACTTTCAAATGAAAAAAATTTATAGAAAAAACACACAGAAATAACGATAGAAAGACAACTTAAGACAAAGGATGAACTAGGTATCCAGAAAATTATGTTAAAGGACTACAAACACAAAAAATGGGAACTTAAGATTCGCATCGGCATAATCTGGGAGCCACATATGATCGGCGCATGACATGGAAAAGTTAGATCGAGAGAAACCGAATGAGAGCCAGAGAAAGAATGACAAAATGACAATCATGAGGAAACTAGCTGGCACAAGCTGGGGAGCAGTCGAAAGAATACTAAAGAAACTGTACACTGGAAGAGTGAGACCAGTTCTCGAGTATGGCATTGTGGCATGGACAACAGCAGCAAAGGCGAACTTTTATAAAATTACCAAACTTCAAAACCAAGCCATGAGAGTTATAACAGGAGGCATGAAGTCAACGCCAATTGTAGAACTCGAAATAATTACAAATCTGCAATCCATGACCGACAGAAGAAACTGCAGAGCCCAGCAGCAAGCAGAGAAACTCAGAAGACTGACAGATCCAATGCACCAGAGACTAAACAATTTCGGAAATGGGAAACTAAAGCGAAGAAACTTTGCAGAAATAGCCAAAGCAAAAATGAGCGAAGATCCCATGAACGCACTAACAACTCCAAAGCCCATCCCTACTTTACGAAAACCTACCTGGAAGCAGCATATATTTCCAGAGGTGTTAGAAAATATACCAGGTATTGGATACAAAAACTGCCAGAGATGAAAAAGAAAGAAGAGATACTACCCTGAGTTACATAACGGAAAACTACCCAAGCATGGACTGGACGCATGCATACCTCGACGGTTCTGTAACAAACACAACACAGAACGGAGGGGCAGGAGCATTTCTGAACCTACCAAAATGGCAGAAAAATAACACTGTCATTCGCCACTGGAAAATACACAAGCAATTTCAGAGCGGAGGCAGAGGCACTGAGGGCGGCAGTGGAAGAAATGGTGACAGGTAAAAAGAATGAAAGCCATATAGTCCTGCTTACTACAGATGGTCTGGCGTAGTCACAGCACTAAAAGCCAGAAAAATACTGAACAATGATTTAAGAGCAGTACTCTGTCAACTATGCCAGCAGTCCGCACCAACAAGGGTAGTGGTACAGTGGGTTCCATCCCACTGCAATTTCCAAGGCAACGAGGAGACAGACAGACTGACAAAAGAAGGTGCACAACTACTACAACCAGATACTAGTATGACATACGAAGAGTCAAAACGGCTTATTAGAGCTAGATACATGACCAAATGGGAAACGGAACATACTGGCTACACAAAAAACGATGCCTATTACAAGTTGAACAGAAGAGAGCAGGTAGTGGTCTTCAGACTTCGCACTGGCCACAATAGACTGAGGTACAACCTATTCAACAAATTGAAGATAGGTGGCACTGACGAATGCCCGTGTGGTACCGGGAAAATGACCGCTGAGCATTTGCTGCAAAACTGCCCGACATACGAGGATCAGAGAGAGCAGATGTGGCCATCACCAGTGCCAATACCAGACAAGCTCTATGGCAGTGTCGACAGCCTCAGGATGACCGCTGCTTTTTTTGACAAAATAATGGTTGCTGTCTGACTGCGTACGATGAAGAAGAAGAAGAAGAAGTATCCAAAAGTACTGGCATGAAAGAAGAAAATGGACAGGGGTCATTCAGAATTTTTTTGCCATAACAACATTGTATGCCTTGTCTGAATGGATTAAAGACCTGTAAATTTTATATCCAACTACCCCAACCCAATAGAAATTGGAACTGTTAGAAGGAGAAGTAAGGATGTAACAGCTGTAGATGTTCCAACTCCTCAACTTTGTATTGACTATAATGCTGTCATGAAGGGCACATATGTCAATGACCAAATTTGTCGTCTCAACAAAACACGAGTTAAGAGCAGTATTCTGTCAACTATGCCAGCAGTCCGCACTAAAAAGTGTAGTGGTACAGTGGGTTCGATCCCACTGTAACATCCAAGGCAACGAGGAGGCAGACAGATTGTCAAAAGAAGGTGCAAGACTACCACAACCAGATTCTAGTGTGACCTACGAAGAGTCCAAAAGGTTTATTAGGGCCAGATACATGGCCAAATTGGAAACAGAACATACTGGCTACACAAAAAATGATGCCTATTACCAGTTGAACAGAAGAGAGCAGGTCGTGGTCTTCAGACTCCGCACAGGCTACACCAGACTGACATACCAAATATTCAATAAACTGAAGAAAAAGTTGCACTGACGAATGCACCTGGGGTACAGGGAAAATGACCGCTGAACATCTGCTGCAAAATTGCCCGACATACGAGGACCAGAGAAAGCACATGTGGTCATCACTAGTGGCAACACTAGACAAGCTCTATGGCAGTGTCGATAGCCTCAGGATGACAGCTGCTTTCTTCGAACAAATACAAATTGACGTCTGACGGCGTACGAAGAAGAAGAAGAAAGAAGGAAGAAGGAAGATGGAAGAAGGAAGAAGAAAGAAGAAAGAAGAAAAAAGACAGAAGACAGAAGGAAGAATAATCAGTATCGGCATAATCATTCAGAACGAATTGAACTCAGCCAACAACTAACTGAAGTAAATTGAGAAGGACTGTGATTGCAACAATAACTACAAAAAGAAACTTCAAAAGGTTTTTTGAAAGTATAAAGAATCCTATCCTCTTGTAAGGGTTTAATCTAAACAAAATAACTATTGGGGCAGCAATACAATTGACAGATACATTAAGACAAGGATGAAACAAATATACAGAATAAGCTGTTAGGAAACTACCAATACAATAGACAGGAAGATAGGATCAGCAGTAACATAAATAATCAGAAAGAATTGAATACATGTAATGAATATCTGAGATAAATGGAGAAAGACTATTCTTTTTTCACGAACTACAAAAAAAAAAAAAAACTTCAAAAGGTGTGCAGAACTTATAAAGAATCACATCCTCTTGTTTGTATTTCACATAATCTAGTGAGCCGTGCATAACAATCAGCAAATTGGTATTAATTAATTATAATAGTAATCACAATATTACCATTGAATTCAAATGGAAGAATGCGTTTCACTTACAATTCTTCAGATCAGTGGTGCATATATTTGATCTTAGCACATACCGACCGCTAATTATGTATCAAATCAGCATGAGCTCTTTCAGATCAATACGATGTTGTTGGAAATGTAGCAACGACTGAAAAATACACTTGTCTTCAATCGTGGACTCTGCACATCGATTTACTCATGAGGTGGCAAATTTATCAGCTTGCAAAATTGGTGTGAAATGTATCTTTGGATAAGCGTCTGGAGAATTTTTATTGGCGACAAAGAACGATCGTTAAGCATAGAGCAGATGTTAGAAGTCTTAGCTACATAAGGTTTAGAATGCTGTATTGTTAGCAGTCATTACGAATTGATGCATTTGTTAGCCCTTTTAGGAACATAAGGGTTAGAATGTTGTATTGCTAACAGCAGTTATGATTTGAAAGAGTTGTTAGAAGTTATAGCAACATATGGGTTAGAGTGTTGCATTGTTAGCAGTCGTTAAACATTGAATAAATTAAAAGTCCGATGAACGTAATGTTTAGAGTGTTGTTAACCGCCGTTAAGCATTGAAGCAATTGTACAAGTCTTATCAACATACGGGTTATAAAGTTCCATTGATAATAGTCATTAAGAAGTGAAACAGTTGTTACAAGTCGTAGGAACATCAATGTTTTAATGTTGTATTGTTTGTTAACGGTAGAAATGACTGACACAGTTGGTAGTCCTACCAACACTCGATTATTATGTTGCAAGTTCAGTAAAGTTCTACGTCGAAAATTCAAAACTATCATTTCGACGTCTGTTATCATTGCGGGTGTAGAGTGTTGAGAATAAAAGTCTTGATCTTGCTGCGGCTGTATACACTAGATTTTAATTTTACTTCCGACAAAAGCCTTGTTGTAAGTCTTGTCCAAGTGTGTGAAAGTATGTCCTTGTTGTCATTAGATCGATACAACAAAACCAGTTGCTTGGCTAACTTCTATCAACCCTGGTTGAAGCCACTGCGTTCATTTTGCGCTGGTTGTAGAATGTGCTCTATAAGTTCTTCTGTTTCTCAGTTTTCTTTCTCCAAATTCTGTGTGAGAATGTCAGCACTCTGATAATTTTTTCATAATACACGATCAGTATCCGTTGGTCCGATGGCAGGACTAACCGTTTCTCAGGCTATCACGCCTGCAAGTCCCACCCAATCCTTGAAAAATATACATATTTGGCAAAATTACTTGTCCTAAGTGATTAACAGCGGTAAGGTGGGGTTGACAGAAACAAGAGTTAAGCTTTAATACTTATGAGCGGAAATTAGGGCTGTAAACACTATCCCCGGAAATTAGGGCTGTAAACACTATCCCCGGAAATTAGCGCTGTAAACACTGTCCCCGGAAATTACGGCTGTAAACACTATCCCCGAAAATTAGGGCTGTAAACACTATCCCCGGAAATTATGGCTGTAAACACTATCCCCGGAAATTAGGGCTGTAAACACTATTCCCGGAAATTAGGGCTGTAAACACTATCTCCGGGAATTAGGGCTGTAAACACTATCCCCGTTGTCGGAATGTTTAAGGGTCTGGATAAGAGTCATCAGGAATTCGAAGACTTGTTCAGAGAGAAGACAAATAATATCCTCCTCGGTCCTCTGGCACAGCCGATCACCTTTCATATGGCTTGCTTAGAAAGGTTACCTTTCTGGAAGATGGACACAGGCGACCAGGAAAGCGTGTAATTGGTGTTACGAACGATATTTGCGTAAATAATATTGCCTTTCAAACCACACTCAAATTGGATCTCGAATTCTTTATGAACTTTATTAGGTAAATCAACAATCTAGTTTTAGGGCCTATAGTCTGCCAATTAAAGTAAGGTCGTAATGTGTGTGTGCACATATACATATACGAGGGACCGTCATAAGGAAGAACAATTTAATTATCAAGTGCATGGAAGAGTATGTACAACGAACAATCTATTTCAATACCCAAAATGACACTTGCTACACTTAAGGATTGTGACGATAGAGCAGCATGCGCATGTGAAATAAAGCGCATAGCATGGCCGTCACATTGTCGCCTTATTCATATTTGGTGGTTAGAGGGTGTAAAACCTTCTGAAATCTACAGAAGAATAAAGGTTCAGTATGGAGACATTTTTTTGAATCACATGGAGTGCATTAATGGATGGAAAGGCTTCAAAAAAGAAAGACAAAACGTTATTGATGAACCGCTGGGTAGGAAACCATCACTGACTAAATGTCAGTCCTGCACGCGTGTGATCATCGGATAGCTTGGGACTCATCTGCAACACACATTCCTATAACCGATGTCATCATTTCCAGTTTTGTGCGCAGCGCCTTGACTAATGTTGAAATCTACGGTTATTTCGTCAATATTGACTAGACTAGCCTGTTGTCACGGACAAGCTGGTCGATCTGATGTTTCACTGTGTCAATTGTCGCGCTTGATGGTTTCTTACCCAGCGGTTCATCAATAACGTTTTGTCTTTCTTGTGAAGGAGATGATTTTTTCAATCAAACTATGAAAGAAAACTAGTCTTATGTGCATCATTACGAACCAGAGAGTAAGTGACAATCAATGAAATAAAAGCATACAGATATATATATATATATATATATATATTAATATATATATTATCATTTCTCACGGATGCATGGCCGTCTGTAAAATGTTTACCCCATTCAAAATGTATTATTGCGGCTGAGTTTGTCATCACTGTATTGTGGTTGCAATTTTCTGTGAATTTCTACAGGTTTCACGCCTTCATTCACAAGAATCTTCATCCCAACCCGCTATTTATACAACATATATTTTGTATATATGTATCATCCCTTGCATGCTTTTGTAAAATATTGATGCTGGAAACTCTTAATTATTGTTTTGTACTACCAGGCGTATTCAAGAGTCCGCCTATGAAGTTTATTTCTGTGATCGAATTTTGCAAGTTTCTAGTGACCACTGGTCTCTAATGTAGGTAAGACCAGTTTGCTTGAATCCTCACTTACCTCGAATCGTCTCGACTGATCGTCTTGTTACTTGTTCAGAGTAGCTCACAACAAGAGAGTTTAGGTGATAGCCGTTACAGTTTCTACTTCAATGTAATCCAAATACAACGCAAGTTACATCATCAATACAAAAACGGTCCAATGATGTCGCATCTATCGCTTGCTATGGACAACTAGCTAACTATTTTCGCTAGAATTCTTCTTCTTTTTCCTCATCCTATTAATCAAATAGCTGTGAGTGTCACGCAAGACCGATTCATGCTTTGTGCCGTCTTTTAATATTTCCTCCTGCGAGACCTCGGTTTATCTGACTGCTTCAGTTACTCGTTACTGCTGGATAAAGTTGCAATTAAATTAAATATGTGGCACTAACAACTATATTATTATTATTATCCATTTTTCTCTCTCCTTACGTCGCTTTTTTTTGGATCGCAATATTACAATATTATATATTCGATGATTTGTTATGGTACTTCTTTAGTCCTTCTCCGGTATTTTTAGTTGACTGCTCTAATATTCTTTATCACTCGCCGAGTTAATGGAGTTGAAGATCGAGCGTAGACATTAACTGAACGTAATACAATTAGTAGGTGTCAATAGTGTATATGTATGTACAACCATAGTTTTCCGCCTTATGTCTGGAATCATGGAGCTGGAAGAGTCTTATCACATCCGGTTTTTGCGCCGTTTCCTAGATTTCCTAGCGTTGATTTCCATTTTATTTAGACGTTCCGCTTTTTTCACCTCTTCATCTACGTCTACTTCTTCTTTTTTTAACTTTTGGAATACATTAGTTTGTGAGAGTCCCTCCCCATTGATTTGTATTTTGCGACGTCTTCTAGAGCTTTCTATTTTTAACTGTCTCTGTCGCTTTTTTTTGTCACTTCTTCTACAAGCATTACATTCATATCCACCATAGGTAACATGAAGTGTGAAAGTATCTCAATAATTTGTATTAGCTGGGTGTCATATAGAGTTCTGTCTCTGGCTCCTCTGCTCCTCTGGCGTCTTCGTAAGCTATTCGAAACTTTTAAAAAATTGTCTAGAAAATCAGCTTGCATGCAATCAATTATTAATCGCATTACTTTGTCATTTTGCTAGAACGGAAATTGCACATTTTTGCTTCAGATTTGCAGAAGAAGAAGAAAAGGAGGTAGAAATTCCAAGAACGATCTTGATTAACGGTGTAAGAGAAATGAAATAGAGCCATGGATGGAAAATAACAAGGGCCACATAGATTGCGCAATGAAGAAAATTACACCTGGATATGTCCATCAACAAAAGTGGGTAGGAGAAATGCTGGTATATGTATGTGAACTGTCAGTAGTCTCAATTACTGTCGTTTCTATACTATGTTTCTGTTGAGAAAGCGCTGATGGCTGTAATACACTTGGAGGATGGAGGATGACAGAATATCAAAAGATCTTCTTTATGGTTAATTACAGTCAGAGAAAAGGTCTCGGGTCAGGCCACTACTTCGGTACAAAAATGTGTGTACGCGGAATATGAGTAATGCGGATATCCGTTTTGAATCATTGAAATACGACGCCATGGATCGTGTTACATAGAGGAACAGGATCAAGAATAGAAAACAGACAAAGGAGATACCGATTCAAGTTTGGCTTAGGACTCAGCATTTTGCTGCACAGTCCGGTCTGTATTTGACCTTCCATATGAAAAAGCATATACCTTACCGAGCCCCAGCATGCTCTCGTGGTCAAAGACCAAAACGCAAACCATTGGTCAAGCACTTGTAATACTAACAATACGATTGTACATGTTGTAGATTAAAATTAGTGTTTGATAATGTCAACAAAATAATCACAGTACATACACCTAGACAACAATTTAAGTGGGTTGGCTCTATTTAAGATCAAGAAGATGTTGGCCTGACCCGATACTTTTTTTTGACACTCGGTTTCAATAATACTTCCTTGCGTGAAAATAGTACCGTACTCAATTCCTTTCATTGTTTGTTTATGCAACAGTTTTAAGATGTTCTTATTTAATTCTTACGAATCGTCGTCGTTATCTATATTTCGGTTTCGGTGGTCCCATACCAGATACTGAATCGAAGATGAATAGTTAACAGTAAATTAATTAACCATTTACAACTGGGTAAGCTGGAATGTGTCAAGGCCAGGATATGAGTTAGTTCTAACATTATGTGACTGAAACTCGCATGTTTTCTGCAGCAAGTGATCAAATATCGGTCACGTAACTAGCACGTGCTACAATTATTCACGGTCAAATAGGACTACACTGGCTTATGGCGGTGTTCTTTCCTAAATTGTCCATGCAGCTAAATACCTCGTCTTCTTACCTAATAAATGGCGCTCGGGGATTGCTGCACACATCGCATTAGTAAAGGTCGCTGCGAACTGATCACTCAGCCTGAAAAAAATGGCGCATCGGACGATCAACATCTCCGTCGTCGTCTTGGGCTACTGATCGTACTTCAACTGATAGACTTTGACACACTAGAGGTTCCGGTGTTAAACATAATAAGGACACTGTTTCCTTCCCGGACACGTCTATAAATTGGGGCTACGCTAAGTTGTGCATGGGGCTAGCAGACTCATCGTGTAAACACCATTGCTATTGAAGATGCACTGCAATCGATTAGATTCAGTACTCCCTTATATCTGGTTTAGATAAAGAAGTAGAATATGGAGAAGTTATAATGGCTCAAAATGGGACCACCAAACGTTGGGCAGTGTGCATTAAAAACTAATTCTATGACAGCAGAGGCGACACACCTCAACATCTTGAGAATGATGAATTAATAACTATAAAATATGAAGCAGATAGGACCATACAAATGATGAGACAAGGTACAGCTGCAGCTTCTAACCACATAAATGATAAAAACAATATCCAATTCCATCGTTATATCATGGATCAATGCAATGGCATCTTCGCAACTGCATACATTCAGGATGAATGTAATTTCCATCTCCTTAGTCCCCTAAAAACAAAAAACAAAACATTGAATTGTGACGACTATGGAACTATACGTTTAATGTGCCATACCAATAAGATGTTGCTTAATAATATATACCAACGAATTACAAATAAAATAAATTGAAAAGCGGCTCAACTACAGATTAGTTTTCGTAAAAACAACGGCACTAGAGAAGCCATACTTGGTTTCTGAATGCAGACTGAACAAATATATTGGAGCCCGAAAGTCCATTTTGGTGTGTTTCATATACTGCAAGACAACTTTTGACAAGGTCCAACATAAACAGCTAATTACAAGTTTCCAGGAAATTGGCATAGGTGAGAAAGATTTTAAGACATCTTTATATATTGTACTGCTAACAAATAAAAGCAAACAAATACAAAGGCGTGCCTCTCCAACCTGTACAACGTTGACAACAGTTGAGCACTAGGTAGGAAATACTTCAAGTTTAGAGATAAAGTAAAACTATAGACGAGTAGCAGTCTGTTTGTGTGCTCGCCCAGGGCGAGATATAGCGAATTTTGAAGATTCATTGCAGCCAACTTTCATTGTGGAGACGCCACATGACTTGAATTGATTGAAGATACACAAAATACAGTGTTTACCTATACTCCGCCAACTGGCGTGGCGTAAATGATGACACAGGATCGCCATACAGTTGCGACATTAGTTTACAGCAATTTACTGCCACGAAATTGGAGGCTGACAAGATATGTGTCTTACAGATCACTCAAACAAGGGGTCAGTATTCTTATTACGATGCAGCAGTATCACTATAACGGGAAACTATTGGACATATTATTTATTTGTCTGAGGAAGAAATATCGCTTGTCTCAGCCGTAGCAACACATCGAGCAGGTCAGGTCTTTTATTCACCAGGACAAGTAAAAAGCTTATACTTTTCCGGGCTTTTAAACCTGTTCACATTAATCAGGAAAGCAGTGCACAGAGCGCATTGGCAGCATTTCTGGAGCAGAAAATTTGAGCTATCAAAAACTGTCAACGTTAGTACACACACGGTCATCTTACGCCTGTATGCTCTGACGTAATGTGCACGTATGCACTGCCATCAAGTAGGTGGATATGCTTTCACGGCACAGCAGGAAATACTGTCACAGCAGAGTGAGAAATACTGTCACAACAGAGTGAGAAATACTGTGACAATACAGTGGGAAATACAGTCACAGCAGAGTCATAAATACTGTCACAACACAGTGGAAAATTCAATCACAGCAGAGTGAGAAATAATGTGACATCGCAGTGGGAAATACTGTCACAATGCAGTAGGAAATACTGTCACAGCAGAGTGATACATAATGCGACAACGCAGGGGGAAATATTGTCACAGCAGAGTGATAAATATTGTGACATCGCAGTGGGAAATACTGTCACTGCACTGTGGGAAATACTGTCACAACGGAGTGGGAAATACTGTTACAACGCAGTAGGAAATACTGTCACAGCATATGGAGAAATACTGTCACAATGCAGTGGGAAATACTGTCCCAATGCAGTGGGAAATACTGTCACAACGCAGTAGGAAATACTGTCACAGCATATGGAGAAATACTGTCACAATGCAGTGGGAAATACTGTCACAACGCAGTGGGAAATACTGTCACAATGCAGTGGGAAATACTGTCACAACGCAGTGGGAAATACTGTAACAACGCAGTGGGAAATACTGTCACGGCACTGTCGGAAATACTGTCACAATGCAGTGGGAAATACTGTCACAGCAGAGTGAGAAATACTGTCACAAAACAGTGGGGACAAGTCACAACACAATATGGAAAACTGTCACAACAGAGTGGAAATACTGTCACAACAGAGGCAGAACACTGTCAGAACAGAGGGGAAACACTGTCACAACAGAGTGGAAAAACTGTCACAACAGAGGGGGAAAACTGTCACAACAGAGGGGGAACAATATCACCACAAATCTGCAAATATTATCTCCAATTCGTCTCCCTTTTCTTTTACTATCTCTTCTTTTTCTTTCTGTTGTTCTTGTTCTTTATATTCTTCTTAATTGTCTTATTCTCCTTCTTGAAATACCTCTACTACTGCTATTACTACTGCTACTACTACTGCCACTACTACTACTACCACCACCACCCGTACCACTACAACCATACTTTCTACAACCACAACTACTTCTACTACTACTATTCTACATCATCTTCAGATTATCACGCGAATGTCGTATTCACCTTTACATTCCTGTATCACATATACATATATATATGTCCAGAGCTTCCTATAAAATCCAGACGGCTCAATACTCACCAGACGTTGGAATATTCTAGAGAGATTATAGCCACACAATGATGGGACAATGCTAAAGCAAAGCTAAAGAATATGTTCACGGCAAAAACCCGAAATACAGCCATCATAAAGTCTCTAAACATTATTTTCATAAAGCCTCTAAACGTCTTCATTTGACAACTCATTTTATTTTCTCCACATATCTGCTAAAATTTGCATCACAAAACCATTAAACATATTTATGGCACAGCCCTTAACGTTTTTATGACAAAGCACTCAAACGTCGGTGTGGCGATGTCTTTTAAAATCGTTATTCTATAGCTCCTAAGCGTCTTTATAACATGTCTAATAAATATGTGTATAATGGAGTATCTAATCGTCGTTATGACATAGTCCATAAACAACTGTATGAGGTAGGATGGTAGTCCACTTATGCGACAAGAACCGTGGTTGTAACCGTCGTTGAGCACGATGAGTGGCGGAGTCCCGGCCTGCATGCAGTGAGAATGATGCTTTTCCTACCTAACTAGTTTGTGCGTCGACGATAATGGGAAGAGATCATTACAAAGAATGTCTCTTCTCGTCCATGATGTTTATGGTCTGTCTGAAGAGATAGTGGGCTGGGACATCACCGGCAAGGTGGACCATATGCCCAAATACGGCCAAACGGCGACGGTTTATAACAAAGCTCTTAAACATCTTACACGTTAGAAGAAATCTTTTAAAAGTATTTCTCATAAGGCTCTCTAAAACATTTTAATGTCAAAGTGCATATCTATCGTTGAAATGAAGCTGTAGTATATATATATATATATATATATATATATATATATATATATATATATATATATATATATATATATATATATATACGTATGTTTATGACAAATCCTTCAAATAATCATCATTGGAAATTCATTGTTATATTCAGACAAATGCAAAAATATATACTTCAGATGTGCTAAACATTTTTACTACAAAGCTGCTAAGTTTTCACAACAATTTCATTACAGAGAACCTGGTGATTGTCATTGCGTAATGCCTAAGCGGTTTCACTTCATGCACATGTCACTACGTTGTTTCCAAGCATTATCATGATGTAGGCCCTTCACCATTTTCATCACAACATTTCTAAACATGTTCACTACAGAGCATCTAAACATGTTCACTACAGAGCATCTAAACATTTGAACTACAGAGCATCTAAACATTTGAACTACAGAGCATCTAAACATTTGAACTACAGAGCATCTAAACATTTTAACTCCATTGCATCTAAACATTTTAACTCCACAACATCTGAACATTTTCAATCCAGAGCATATGAACATTTGTCCTTAACATTTTCACAAGAGAACCCTTTACAATGTGTATGTCATAGGCCCCTAAGCATCTTCAAATAAACATATACTGCATAATCTCTAAATATATGTGTGGCATATCTCCAAAAAAGTATTATGACGAAGCCTTCTCAAATATGTAAGACAAACGCTTAAACATCTTTATGACAAATCTCCTAAAATTGCTATGACGGAACCTCTTCAAATTTGTAAGACATACCATTACATATATATATATATGATACAGCCCTTAAAATGCGTATACATGAAGATCAGGTTAATGCGTACATTGGTCCTGTCAATATTCCTCTATGATTATGAGACATAGACAATTACAACTGACCAGCAGTGGAGGATACTGGCCATGTGAATGATATGTTTTTGAAGACTTCTAACCACCCTGAACGTCACGTACACATATAGACTTACAAATGAGGAAATACGAGGAATAATTACACAGCAAAAGGGCTTTTTGAATAAGTCTTTAGAACTGTGAAAAGAAGGAAACTCGCTTGTTATGGATATATATTGAAATCAAATGGTCTTTCAAATACAATACTGCACGGAAAGAAGCAAGGCAGACGACGAAGAGATCGTCCCAAAAAGAGGTGGCAGGACAACATAAAATAATGGACCAATCTCCGACCAGAGGCAACTGACAGAGTGAGGGCGTGTGATTGTGAGGATGTCTTCATGTGTGCCCCAACGACCTCACCGGTTATGGAATGACCTGACCTGACCTTAAAATGGTCATTATAAAGTCTCTACAAATGTACAAACCTAAGACCCTAAACATATTTACAACAATGCCTCTTGAATATGAGGCGTTCAAATCTAATCGGAACTATTTTGTTACGGAAGCAAAGTTTTTTTCAAGTAGTCAAAATGACATTTATTTTTCTTTATAATCTCCTGCCACGTTCATGCCCGTATTCAGGAGTTTAATTAATGCTTGAAAAGATTTCAGCGTAGAATGATTTGTCAGCATTTCTGAAACAATCCAAGACAGCCTGTTTAACTTCGTCATCAGACCAAACAAGTGGAAATGGCTTTGAGCGATGTCTTACCTCTAAGGTGGATGTGACCATAACTATCAGCAGAGTTGTTGCATATGGCACATAGTGTGGTGAGTCGAATAAGGTAGAACGTTAACTGCCAGGAGTATGACGCCCTTTGTGATCAAACAAGGTCGTTTTTTTCCCGCAGACGGTTCTGTTCATTTCTAAAAATGCGTATGCTATTGGCTTCAAGGGGTAGAAAATCAACGTGAATGATGCTATGTTTGTCTCAGAATACACTCGCTATCACTTTACTTGAAAACGCAATTTCCGACATTTTGTGGGTGGGGGTGATTGCGCATGCTTCCACTGCTTGGATGCTCGTTTCTATTCATGAGTATAATGATCCGCCCAGGTTTCGTCACGCGTAATGAAGCGATGCAAAAAGTCATTCCCTCTCATGTCAAAACGTTCCTTCAATTCAGTGAAGGCTTGAACTCTTCTCTGCCGGTCAAAAAATGAAAGCTGTCTTGGCACGCAACGTGCACTAACCTTCTGAAAATACAAATATTCACGAATAATAGTGTTCACTGTACAAAGATAAAGACTTGCCTCTTGTCCAATTTTGCGACAAGGTTTGCGTCGATTTTCCAGGATAAGGCGTTCGACAATCTTGATAGTCACATGTATGACTGTGGTTGGTTGAGAGTCACCACAACTGCGATCATCACTCACGGATGTACGGCCTTCTCTGAAACGTTTACACCATTCAAATGGCTTACTGCGACTGAGTGTTTCATCACCGTATTTTGATCGTAGTCTTCTGTAAATTACCGCAGGTTTCACGCCTTCGTTCACAAGTTTTCTTCACAACACGCTATTCCATGGAAGCACTAATTGTTGTCTGCCATTTTTATTTATCTGTCACGTGATTGGGCCATGACAAGTGGGCTACCTTGAAGTAATAGGACATAAGTGCCCTAACTAATGATAGTAGTTCCATCACGCTATAACATATTCAGTTAGAGCTAGAACAAAAATCCAAATTTGATTGTAATGCTCCTCGTATTTATGGTTAGCTAATTTTCTTTCCACTTATGCCGCTAAGCCACGTGGGGAGCTTACGTCAACTGTCCTATGACACTTACGTTGCGTCCGTCAATGCCCATATCACGGTACAATCATTATACCGGCATTATCAACCTGCATGGCGGGAGCCGCCTTGTTCTGGAATTAAGATTTACAAGCGTCGTAAGACATCAGTGGAATTTATGAGGGTGCATTCTCATGAGATGACCAAACCAACGTATTTTGTAGCTGGAAATGTATTATGCACAAGAGGATGTGCCTACCACACCGTGAATGTCGTTCCGCATTGTCTTTCCTGTAAACACCGATGACCTTCGTCAAACACTTCATTTCACAGGTCAAAATTCTGCTCTCACACGTCCTGGACAGAGGCAATGTTTAGTACTGGTATCACAGTCGGCATAAATATACTGTTTATGAGCTGTTGCTGTGCTGCCAAACTAATGTTCGAGTGCCTAAGCAGTGGGGATAGCTGATGTTACCGCAGATTTTTTCCGACACCTTTCTGTCACCTTTCTGCCTTCTGCCGAAAAAATGCTGCTCAAATACTCAATTTCATAGGCCTGTTAAACAGCAATAAAATGTACACGAATGTTAAGTTCCCCATTTATCCTACTGATCCTCATAGCTTATGTTTTCTTTTTTGTTAATTTGCATATTGTATTTAGCACATGTAGTCGCAGGCGATCATGTAGTGTTGCAGTTTATTTTTATCATCTTACAGCAGACACTGAACATCTGCGCAGAGTAATTCTTGTATTGAGTTCTTTTCTGCTTCAGATGTCTCAATTTAAATTATCTCTGATGCGATTTTGTTAATGTAGACGTTGAATAGCAGAGGACAAATCACACACCCTGTCTCACGTCGATAGTGATTTCCAAAGCATTTGCGTCACAATCAGTCGTTCTGCCAACGTTTATATTCGAACGATACAATGATTTGACATTATTAAGATGATGGTCTTGTAAATCATCATCTTCCAAAGTCCTTATTAAAGAAGCTGGTCTTGTATACCATCATCTTCCACATTTTTTTTCATGTAAAGATCTGTGGCTTTATGCTCATGAAAATATTTATAAGAAAACTACTAAACATAGTTATGGCAATGCTATAGAACATCTGTATGACAAAGCCTCTAAATATAATTATGACAGAGCTAAAAAAATATAATTATTACAATGTGCGTAAGCATCTTCATGATAGATACATTCTAAAGATTGTACTTGAAATACTTAGAATCCGTTTCTCTTTTCGGCGGCCTTACGGCTCGGTCCGTGTTACTTCTCATCACTTTACATATTTTGTAGCTAATATTTGCGAATGCCACAATGTCCAGATTCATATTATGAATAACTGTTACGATATCTGTCTCATTTAACTGATCACAGTTTCGCATCTTTATGGAGCAGGCCGGCGGAGAAACCACGGTTGATATGAATCGTAAACCTAAGAGACTGGTTATTTAAGGGAAGGAACAGTGACAAACCACAAACAAGAGCCATCGCGGGAGCAGCGGAGATCTGGCTGAGACGTTGATGTGGCGTTTAGAAAGAAAGCAGCAAAAGGAGAGATGTTGGAGACTGGAAGAGATGGTGAAAGACGGAATGGCTGGAAAGAAAATAGGTCGAAGAGAATCGGTTATACTTGGCTTTTTTAAAATATGCGTATTGGCTTTTGAAATTGTCACAGCGCCACCGCATGTGAAGCCATTCTCTCAAAATTAGTTTCTGACCTTGACATCCTGGTGATCCAGAAGGCCAACGTAACGGAGGATGTAGCCCTCAAACGTTCATGATACATGGGCTACAATAACAAGCTTAGTCCAGCATGCTGTGGGCTGACAATGTGCAGGAAGCAAGAACTCCCCTACACATGGGTAAATACTAGCACCAATACAATTTATGATGCAGCACTACGTGTGATTCTACTAACAATAATCTTCTTTCTCTTCTTGGTTTGACACACCTACGGCAGTAATGCTATGGGTTACTTTACTTTTAAACAAGTTTTCAGTGATGATTCACATGGCCGCTTCACATAAACTGCACCAGTTTATTTAGAACAAGACCGCTTGATCCCCATTTGTACAACCACCCCGGTGGATACAAACAGAAGAAGAAGCAAGTAAATAAAAAGAGGTCTCAACCAGAGAGAGGCGAAAAGAGACGGTCTATGAATGTCGACGGCGTTGATTCAATGGGTGAGAAAGAACATTGAGCTACCAATTATTTAAAAACCTTAGCGAAGGAACCAGAAAGCGAGAAGTTGGAGGATTTATAAGAGGAGCAGGTAAAGATAATACTCTCCAGAAGATCTGAAAATGCACATGATGATGAATGGTAAGAAAACAATCATCGTATCACCGCTACTCAAAGTGTGACAGGAATTCCCTTGAAGACAGTATCAGTTAAGAGTCGTTGATTTCCTCATCGATATATGGCTCGGACAGATACAAGGAAATATAGATGCCCGTATGCCATTCTGGATAATGCTCCGGGCATCGCTATCAGGGAACAGACTAATGTAGATTTAACAATTGTGGCAAATTGGGAATACATATTTGTTAGGTTTCAGCAAGAACTCTTTCTCAAGCCCCGACGTAGTACAGTATTGGAATATCAAACATGCGGATAAGGCAGAAATTTGAAATGTTTTTAAAAGATTGAACACCCCTATTGAGGGGACTGAAACCTGATACTTATCAACGTTCACTGCCTAATTATGGCAAGTACTGAACATTAGCTAGTACGTACATCATTCACCGTTTCCTGCAATGTGGATCAATGATCACCACTCCATCGAATCCCTGTTAGAGAAAGCATATTTTCAAGCATTTATAATCATTCATCTTGTTTCTCCAAAGGGAAACATAATAATTAAACTCATCTGGTTCCTCTTATGGAAAAATGAATTTAAGCTTTTGCACTTGCTACTTATATTAGTAATGCTTTATACATAATGAGAATGCCAACTCCAAACACAACCATATTTAGTCACTTGTTACGACATGCTTGAAACGTAACAGTGACCATCTGCTTTTCCCCCGGGTAATACTCTTCAGTTGATATCGACGAATTACCCCCTTATAATGTATATAGGAAATTGCTTGGAAAGATGATAGTGATGATGGTGCTGAATCCCCATAATGAGTAAGATTATTCTTTTGTGCGCCCTGAAAAGGGTGTTAGGGGCAGGTTTCAGTAGCTCTTCTCACATCCCAAAAGTGCTGATGTAGGTGGTCTGGGGTCCTCCAGGCGGTTGTGCTATGCTTGAAATGTCAGATAAAACAATGATCCATCTAGAATGGTATTCTACCCGATTTACTTTACAGTAAAAAAAAACCAGCAACAAGATATTAGTAATGATAGTACATTTGCAAATGGCGGTAATAAGAGCTTCCAGTTCAGGTGGGATGCAGTCGCCGTTGCTCTGGATGATGCATTTAACAACTGAGGTTAGGACTTTGATGCGCTATTTCTTCTTCTTCTTCTTCTGCGTACACAGTCAGACAGTAACCATTATTTTCTCGAAAAAAGCGGCGGTCATCCTGAGACTCTCGCCACTACCATACAGCTTGTCTTGCAGTTCCACTGGCAATGGCCACATCTGCTCTCTCTGATCCTCGTATGTCGGGCAGTTCTGCAGCAGATGTTCAGTGGTCATTTTACCAGTACCGCACGGGCATTCGTCGGTACACCCTATCTTCAGTTTGTTGAATAGGTGGTACCTCAGTCTGTTGTGGCCAGTGCGAAGTCTGAAGACAACGACCTGCTCTCTTCGGTTCAACTGGTAATAGGCATCGTTTTTGGTGTAACCAGTATGTTCGGTTTCCCATTTGGACATGTATCTGGCTTTGATAAGCCGTTTTGACTCTTCGTACGTCATACTGGTATCTGTTTGTGGTAGCCTTGCACCTTCTTTTGCCAGTCTGTCTGCCTCCTCGTTGCCTAGGATGTTGCAGTGTGACGGAACCCACTGTACCACCACCCTTTTTGGTGCGGACTGCTGGCACAGTTTGCAGAGTGCTGCTCTTAAGTCATTAAGCTCAGTGTTCTTCTGGCTTTTTAGCGCTGTGACTACTTCGAGAGCATCTGTCAGCAGGACTATATGGCTCTCATTTTCACTGTGTGTTGCCATTTCTTCCACTGCCGCCCTCAGTGCCTCTGCCTCTGCTCTGAAATTGCTTGTGTACTTACCAGTAGCGAATGACAGTGTTATATTTCTGCCATTTGGTAGGTTCAGGAATGCTCCTGCCCCTCCGTTCTGTGTATTGTTTGTTACAGAACCGTCGGTGTATGCATGGGTCCAGTCCATGCTTGGGTAGCTTTTCGTTATGAAGCTTAGGGTAGTGTCTCTCCTTTCTTTCTCACTCTGGCAGTTTTTGTTTGCAATACCTGGTATATTTTCTACCACCTCTGGAAATATATCCTGCCTCCAAGTAGGTTTTCGTACAGTAGTGATGGGTTTTGGTGTTGTTAGTGCGTTTATGGGATCTTCGTGCATCTTTGCTTTGGCTATTTCTGCAAAGTTTCTCCGCTTCAGTTTCCCATTTCCCAGATTGTTTAGTCTCTGGTACATTGGATGGTCCGTCAGTCTTCGGAGTTTCTCTGACTGCAGCTGGGCTCTGCAGTCTCTTCTATCGGTCATGGATTGCAGTTTTGTAATCTTTTCAAGTTCTACAATTGGCGTTGACTTCATGCCACCTGTTATAATTCTCATGGCTTGGTTTTGAAGTTTGTTAACTTTATCGAAGTTCGCCTTCGCTGCTGTTGTCCATGCCGCAATGCCATACTCGAGAACTGGTCTCACTCTTCCAGTGTACAGTTTCTTTAGTATGCTTTCGTCTGCTCCCCAGCTTGTGCCAGCAAGTTTCCTCATGATCGCCATTCTTTCTCTGGCTTTCATTCGGTTTCTCTCAATCTGGCTTTTCCATGTCATGCGCCGATCAAATGTGACTCCCAGATAGGTTGGGTTGTCGTTTGGCTGCAGGATTTTGCCATTTAGGCTTAATTTGGTACTTTGGGGTTTTAATGAGAGCGAGAATATTGTGCACGTGGTTTTCTCCTCGTTTATTTTGACCAGCCATGAGTTCGCCCACTCTTCCAGCGATGTTAGGGCCGTTTGCATCCGATTTCTTGCTATGGTGAGATTCTTTTCAGAGGTCCACATAGCCAGATCGTCTGCAAACATTGAGCTATGGACTCTTCTTGGTATATTCTCTGTAATATCGTTTATATATACCAGAAAGAGTGTGGGTGACAGTACTCCCCCTTGGGGTACTCCCTGCTCGAGTGTCACCTTTTTGCTCATCTGCCCTTGTACTTGGACTCTGGCCGTTCTTTGTTTGAGGTAGTGGTTGATCCACTTGTACATCTTCCCACATACATCACTTCTTCTCAGCTTGACTCTAAGTCCGTCCTTCCAGACTTTGTCAAATGCCTTTTCCAAATCCACCCAAACAGCTACTGTGTGCTTCTGTGCCTGGTAGGCATCTTCTATCTCCTGGGCTATGAGGATGACCTGGTCCTCAGTGGATCTATGCTGTCTAAAACCGGCTTGCTGTGGAATTAGAATTCGTTTTTCTTCCAGATGCCACATCAGTCTGGTGTTTATCATCCGTTCCATCAGCTTGCCGACACAGCTCAGTAGGCTTATGGGCCTGTATCCATTCGGATCTGTTTTATCCTTTCCTGTTTTTGGTACTGGTACCAGTATTGCATCCTTCCATGCCTGGGGTACAATACCCCTTTTCCAGCTTTGGTTCAGGACTGATAGTAGTTTTTCCTTCGCTGTTTGGCCCAGCCCCATCAGCATTTCGTTTGTTATCCCGTCTTTTCCGGGAGATTTCCTTTTCTTTAGTGTTCTCATAGCCTCTTCCATTTCGCGCATGGTTAGTTTGGCCATCATGTGCTCTTCAGGAGCCGTATTTATGTTTTCGTGTCGCTTTAGCTCTTCGCTAATGTCTGTATGCTTATCTGCAGGGACCTCGATGTGGTTTGCTCTGGCATAGTGATCGACAAAGGCGTTTGCGGCTTTCTTACCTGTGATCAAGTTCTCGCCCTGCTTGATAGTAATTTGTTTATTTGACGGGGTTTCGTCGTTCATGGCTCTGACTAGCTTCCATAGCTTGTTCCCTTCTTTGTCCAGGTTTAAACTTTCCGTTTTGTTTTTCCAACTTTCTCTTGCTGTTTGCTTGAGAGTGTGTTTGTACTTCGCCGTGGCGGCTTTGAGGGCGATGTTTGCCTCCATGGATTTTTCACGTTCTGCCACGTTCCTAGCATTTGTTACTGCATCTTCCACTTTCTGTAACTCATCATTCCAGTAGGGCTTATAGTTTTTCCTAGCTTTTCTTGGGATGGTTTCAGTGGCGGCTTGCATTATTGCCTTGCTTAGGCTCTCTACCATGGGCTTCATTTTGGTGTTTCGTGTGTTGATGGTTTCACACAGCCCATCTGTCAGGATTGCAAATCTGTCCCAGTCGGCTCGTTTGTAATTCCAACGTGGGAGCGGTTTTGTTTCCTGTGGGCCTACTTCCATGTCAATGGTTAGCCTGATCGGCCTGTGGTCGCTACCTGCCAGTTGGTTTAGCACCTGGCGGTCTATTTTATAGTGTATGTCCTGTGTGGAGAAGGCCAAATCTGGAGTCGAGGTGGTATGCCATGTTCTTGAATAGAAGCTAGGGCTATCCTCCGGCCTATTGATTAGGGAGAGATTTGCATCTATCTCCCAATCTTCCACTTCGTCACCTCTGCTGTCTGTGTCAGAGTAGCCCCATCTCTCCGAGTGGCTGTTGAAATCTCCAACTACTATGCAGTTGGAGTCTCTGACCTCCATACTCGAGAGCGATAGGTCTCTGTTTGGTGGTCCGTACAGATTGAAAATGCGGAGCTTCGTCTCTTGAGCCATTATGTCAACTCCTACAATTTCTGCTTGTCCGGTGTGATTGACAGGTACCGCGCTACTCGGTATGCTGTTTCTGGTCAGTATCAGGACCCCTCCTTTGTGGCCTTCTCTATCTAGACGGAAGGTCTGGTATCCTCTGATTGAGAATTTATGGTTACTGTTGAGGTGCGTTTCCTGGATACATGCCACGTCAATCTTACCTTCATGCAGGTGGTGTGTTAGGGAAAGTTTTTTGTTAATGACTCCCTCCGCATTCCACTGTAATATTCTGAGGGTCTTGAAGTTTTGGCCAATAGACGTTACCCCATAGCCATGTGCCTTGACTCCACGACACATGGGTGGGTGACCACCAGTAGGCAAGGGTGGGCCCCTTCGAGGCGTGAGGCCCGGCGCTATCGCTGCCTGGCGGGTCTCCTCAGGATGAGCGCCATACGTTTTTCGAATAGGTTGTACTGCCATCATACTGTGATTTACGTTGCACTGTTTTGTTAGGCTTGCGGCCCCGTGCATCCGATTTCAACAGGCGTTTCTGTAGGGATGCCCTCCTTAGCCTTTGGCTGTCCCCAGCCTATCTGCAAGGCAGCAGTTGTTTACGATCAGAGTTTTCTCTCCTATGGAAGTTGTCTTACCTGACTATCGAGTCTTCACTACTCGTGTCTATAGGGTGCAATGATGATATGATATATGAGATGGACTGGTTTACCCGGAAGAGAGGCAGTCCAGTGTGTCTGTATCCCAGGATCGTCACGTCCTGCCAGAAACGTAGCATTTGCATTTGAGTGGGGTATCTCTTTTTCCCTTTATTTTCTTGGCTTCTATGCAGGGATGGTACGCCTAGCATTCCCCGCCACCTGGGGTGTTGACACAGTGGGGCAGGTGTGCAATGTCCGCTGGTCTGCATCTCTTCTGCGTCCAGTATGATAGTTATATGGCTGATAACGTACAGAGGTAGATATCGTAGCCGGAGTGCATTCAGCCAGAGGACAAGCCTGGTAATGTCACCGAGATGTTGTTCGCCTGGTGTGCGGACAACTCTCATGGTCGGTGGTTGAGTCTTGACAGTTCACAGTGAGGTGGCTGCTCTACTGTTTTCGACACCCCGACCAGGTACTAAGTCTTTGGTTGGTGTTTTCTCGCACCCCATCGCCGTATAGGGTGTGTATCAAGCAGTTGTCCGCCCGCTTTGACTTGCGGGCGGCAAGGACCTCTTACTGTGGCTCTACCTGATAGGGCTGGGGCGCAAGCCCCAGGTCCCGAGCATGTAGGAGCCTCCCATTGCAGTGGTGCTGAGATATTGGGCGGGATTGCGGCTTACAAGGGTTCGGTCGCAATCCTCCACATGGTAGCCTCGCGCCCTTGGCTTATCAGCCTGGTACGTGAACCAAAGTGTCTGCGGCTCCTCTCGATTTGAGCTGGTTTTCCGTAGCAACGCCCAGTCATTTGTAGGGTAAAACTGACCTGTCTGCAGATGATCTATTTCCAGCACCCGTTCACTATTTGGTCAGACGAATTTATTGAGGGCTTTTGTTTGTCAATGACCAGGTATTTGAAATCTGCGGTTTCTGCAGAGTTAAAACACGATTTCCGTAGCGTTCTTTCATTTGAGTGTTTGAGAGCTGACTTGTCATCCGTGAGTCTAATACCAGCGTACGTTCATTATTAGACCCAAACGGCAGTGCTCTCGATTTGTCAGTTGTTCTACAGTATTGGCGTGTTCAGTCAAATTAAGCCGCAGATTCCACACCTGGTGGTGCCCTTCCGTCAATTCCCTTAGCGAGACAATCAAGTTTCTTAGAGGGTAGCCCCAAAATTTTCGAGGGTCTAATTCCAGCACATGTTCTCTATTAGACCCCGCGAAGGTGTACTTTTTGATAGTTGATGCGCTATTTGAAGGACTATGTCCATTTTGGGGTAACATTGGAGAACAAAATCGATGTGAAGATGTCCAAAACTGTCACAGGTTTTACACTCACCACAATGCTGTTCAACATTAACTAGTAAAAGTAGCCAACATTAACATAGTAAAAGTGGCTTACATTAACATAGTAATAGTGGCCTACATTAACATAGTAAAAGTGGCCTACATTAATAGTAAAAGTGGCCTACATTAACATAGTAAAAGTGGCCTACACTAACATAGTAAAAGTGGCCTGCATTAACATAGTGAAAGTGGCCTACATTCAACACACGTGGTCAGAGCGCACATTAACATTTGCAGACACATTCATGAAGTACAGGACTAGCTCTAATAGGCATACGATAGTCAGAGACATACATTGATTTTTTAGCTAGAATCATCGCAAGACCTGCATGATGTAGTGCTCACTGACCATCTAAATAGCGAAATATGTTCAAAACGGCATTATTTTTAATGCACTATTGACATGTGCGACATTTTGAAATACTTCGTGGTAACATTCGATGCCAGGCTGTCAAATAGGTAATATTGTCGACTAAACCATATACTGATGCAAACATGGTATGGGAGCACTCAACACTACAAACTTTGCGTTTTTGATGTTATTTAATGCACACATTGAGTAAGTTTACTCTTTTATGCGTTATGATAAAGGCGTAAAAGGATTTTCCTCACATCACGAGTGCTGATGAAGGTGGACCGCGTTTGTGCTATGCTTATCTTCGTCCGCGTGACGCTCATTGCTACAAGGATCATGTCGATTTACATCTCGTCAGCCAGATGAAAACAGCCTGTCTCCAGGTAACGCTACATGGAAGAACAGAACTATAGTGGTCTTGGTCAGAATATTATTCCTGATCCTGACGCGATGTCCTGGATGGTATGTTGTGCCTAACCGAACTAGCATCTCAGTTCCTTCTGCACATTTGTAACGGCCATGGCTTTTTTTCTTCAGTTTGTCCTGCCAGATGTTGATTATGGATTACGCATCTTCACTCTTTAGAGATCCCAGTCTGATAGTGTAACGTACTACAGATCCCCTTAATATTTTTACTTAATCACCACTTATTATTTTTAATACCGATTCTTGAAACATGTTCACAACAGATCCCTCAAATATGTTCACTAGATACTTCAAACATGTTCACTACAGAGCCCTCGAAAATGCTCACTATAGAGCCCTCAAACATGTTCACTAGATACTTCAAACATGTTCACTACAGAGCCCTCGAAAATGCTCACTATAGAGCCCTAAAACATGTTCACTACAGAGCCATCAAACATGTTCACTATAGAGCCCTCAAACACGCTCACTACATAGCTCTCAAACATGTTCACTACAGTATCCTCAAACATGTTCGCTACAGAGCCCTCAAACATGCTCACTACAGAGCCATCAAACATGCTCACTACAGAGCCCTCAAACATGCTCACTACAGATCCCTCAAACATGCTCACCACATAGCCCTCAAACATGTTCACTACGGAGCCCTCAAATATGCTCACTACAGAGCCCTCAAACATGCTCACTACGGAGCCCTCAAACATGTTCACTACGGAGCCCTCAAACATGCTTACTACAGAGCCCTCAAACATGTTCACTAAGGAGCCCTCAAACATGTTCACTACGGAGCCCTCAAATATGCTCACTACAGAGCCCTCAAACATGCTCACTACGGAGCCCTCAAACATGTTCACTACGGAGCCCTCAAACATGCTTACTACAGAGCCCTCAAACATGTTCACTAAGGAGCCCTCAAACATGTTCACTACAGAGATCATACACAGTCTCTTCATAAATCTACTGTACGTTTTCACTAACAATACCCACACAATTGTCACCACACATTCTCTAAACATGTTCACAACAAATCACCTGAACTTCTTCGCCAAAAATTACCTATATACTTTCATCACATATCCCGTAAACAGATCCTCTTAACATTGTCACCACAAAACAAGGGAAAGGACAAATTAGACTACAGTACGTTTTTTTGAAACTACAGATACATGCACAAGCAAGAAGTCACAGCTACAATTTAATTTAAAAAAGATCTAGATAGATCATTTAAAATGTTTTTTAGTCATAGACTGGTGAATGCTTGGAATGCATTGAAACAGAAAATTGTGGAGGCAGGGTCAATTAATGCATTCTTGAATAGATTAAATGCGCATAGTCTTTACATCATATGGATTTTAAAAAAGCTGGTTATGTACAGACTGCAGAGACTTCTAAACTAGTATAAGGACGTCATGTTAGGTAAGTCCTCTAAATATTTTCACGCAAATCCTATAAATATGTTCCCTATAAATATGCTTAACATCTTCATTACAAATTCTCTTTATTTTTTTCACCACCGATCCTTTAAGGAAATCCTCTAACAATCACCTGAACATCTTCACAGCACATTACCTAATACTTTCACCGCACAACACGTAACCAAATCCTCTAAACATTGCCGCCCAAAATATTATAAACTTTGAACATTTTCACAACAGATCCGCTAAATATCTCCACCAGATATACCGTATTTTTACAGCAATTCAGAAACAGCTGCACTTATCTTAAAACATCCCCTGGCAGATGTAGACATGAGCAGTACAGATATAGAACAGTTGCTGATCACAGATTTGGAAACAAAAATACAAGGCACGCTAAGCAACGTGATAAGGTCTAATCGTTTAGTGGGGGAAAAATATAATAGAGAAGAGAGAAACCTATACAGAACCTTGACCTAATAACCCAGACTGTCTTTAAGCGGTAAAAGAACGACAAAACGTAACAGTTTTCTATATCAGGTTGTCTTGACCGTGCTATCACTTAATATCTTTTCTTTCCATCCGCGATTTTGCTTTCTGTCATTTAATTGTGCTTTCCTGATGGAGGTTAGTAGGATGGCACGTTGTACAAATGAAATTAATTAACAACGACAATGTTGGAATAAATATGCCGATTAAAAAAAAAATCCAAGTACGAACATAAAATGTATCAGCTTTAACTGTGCCTGCGAAACTCCATTACAGAAAACACAATATTTGCTTTTAGTAAATGTTTTCTTTTACATTAAATCCTTACGATTATTTAGGACAATGGACTGATGGAAATCGTTAACTCTTCGTGACATTTTCCCACATTGTAGGCCTACTCGTTTCATTCTAGTGAATATGCCATTAGAAGTGGAATATTTTTGTGTGTAGCTGAATCATTAATTATGGCCAGCCAATGATATCACGTCTGAAACTGATGTCAGAGCGTGAGATGGTAGCCTCAGACGAGATAGAATCTATTCACTTCATGAGAACAACACTCCATGAACCTTGAGTACAATCAGGACTGAATCTGCGATATGTTTATTCAGCTGAGATTTCCTGTTTTGTTTTTCTATCTCGACTCCAAAGCAAACATCACCCACCACGGCTGTCTTCAAGGGAGGTTGCTCAGGAGTTGCTTATTTTTGTGTTCTCGAATCTGAATGTAAAGTTCAGAATTCTTTTTGTTTTTTATTTGTTCTTAGCGTATACTTTACTGAAAGTCATTATGTCGGTTTAGAAGACTCTGTAGAGTATGTATACATTGTTTCTTCTACTCATTGTCTTGTCTCTCCCGTATATTCATTACGTAGCGGACATTAGTCGGCGTGTGAACTATGTGTCTTGAGCATGTTGCTAACTGGACAGGTCCTAATCTTTCCTGGGCCATGTGGTAGTCTATTTTTTGCCTGCGTTGAGATTTTCATGCCACACAAAGACCGGCATTGTCAGCAAAATGTAATGAAGGACGCCAATATCGTGACGTTCAGCAAGACGCAGTGGATATACGACACAGGGCAACAGCAATACTATTTCAAATAGTCAATGACTATGCCAGAATAATCGAAAGGAAAATCAGCACTCAATGAACGAACTAATACAAATCAAAAACTGCATCATGTTTTCGTGGATACAAGTTTAAGTCATCACTAATTTGGATCTCAGTCAAATCCGCCGGCATGGCGGCATTCACACAGTTCTAAAACATGATATCAAAATTTGATCCGCGGCCTGTTAAGAGTCGTCTTTGCTGCTGTCCATGAGTATGTTTTAAAGACTATATAGCATACACTCATAAGTTGCATGTTTTTAGACCAGTAACATAAGCACTCGCCTTCTTTCAGAAAGAGAGAGATAGAGAGAGAGAGGAGAATAATAGAGAGTAGAGAGAGAGATAGAGATGTTACAGTAGTAGTTGTATGACCACCTTTGACACAATGAAGCTTCCAAAACAATGAGTTGTAACTTTTCTGCTATGAAACATTATTTTTTATAACTAATATTACGGTGTTGATTCCTATGTGTGGGATCCATCGATACGATTAAATGTGCGAGGAATAAAGACTGCTTGCTTCTTCAGTCAGCCCTCAGTGTAATTGCTAAGTTATTTATTTATATAGCATATAAATAAATATGCCGCGCCAACAGTTTTGATCCCGTGTCTTTTAGGTCAGACGAACGGTGACAAAATCTCGCACTCACCAGCAACTCTATATATTGATAAAGTCAAGACTTATTGTGTGTTCATTTTGTTTTGTAGACTGATCTTCTGTTATTTCTGTCATCAATACTTCAATCATATTACAGTATCTCTCCATCCGGTATGGCTACTAGTGTATTTCCACTACTGTTTTTTATACATTGCTTCAGTTCTCTTCTTCTCTTTTTTCTTATACACATGATAAACCATTATTCATTTTCTAATTTTGTATCACACATATATGGTTACTGTTTACAGATGTTTATTCCTACCAAAGAAGGTTGACCTACCTCCAATAGGCTATTTGTAATGGCGTTTGTGCAAAGCCATACGTTTGAGAGCATTTTACCGTTCAATGGATTAGATTATGCTGTTAGTCACCTCTTATGACATGGCATAATCCAGTGCGTCAGTGGTTCTGTTCTTGGTGTATGAGACAACGGGTGTTAGGACTGGTTATGGGGCAGATGTATAAAAGAACAGATGCTTGGACCAGTTATGCGGCGGAAGTATGAGGGAACAGGTCCTTAAACTGGTTTTGATACGGAAGTATGATTGGACGGATGATTGTATTGGTTTTGATGCGGAAGTATGAGGGAACGGGTGATTGTACTGGTTTTGATGCGGAAGTATGAGAGAACGGGTGATTGTACTGGTTATGGTGCGGAAGTATGAGGGAACGGGTGATTGTACTGGTTATGGTGCGGAAGTATGAGGGAACGGGTGATTGTACTGGTTTTGGTGCGGAAGTATGAGGGAACGGGTGATTGTACTGGTTTTGGTGCGGAAGTATGAGGGAACGGGTGATTGTACTGGTTATGAGGTAGATGTATGAGGTAAATGGTGATTGTACTGGTTATGAAACATAAGTATAAATGAGCGGGTGATTGAACCGGATATGAGGCGGATGTATAAAAGAGCGGGTGATTAGACCGGTTATGAGGTGAATGTATGAGGGAACGGGTGATTAAACTCGTTATGAGTCAAATGTATAAATGACGGGGTCATTTGGCTAATTTTAAGGCGGATGTAGAAAAAAACGTTTGATTCGATCGGTGATGAGGCTGATGTATGAAAGAATAAGTGATTGGACTGGTTATGAAGTGAATGTATTCAGGGAACGGGCGCTTGGAATGGTTATGAGGCAGATTTAGTAGAGAACGGGCTCCTTTGCTGGTTATTAGAAGGGTGTATAGGTGGATGTGTGATGAAGGAGTGTGTGCGTGGACGGGTGACGAGTTGAATTTATTTGCATAGACGGATGTTTGGACTAGTGAGAAGATGGATGCACGGGTGGACTAGGGAAGAGAGTGTTTGTGATTGAATAACCAACGAGGCCATACATTTTTTACGATTTATGAGAAATGCGTATGGGGTTGGCTCTTCAGACAGGTGAAAAGATGGATAATGAAATTATTGGTGCGATGGCTGATCAGTTGGATGAAGAGACAGGTGTTGAGACAGTTGATGTGACGGGTGATAAAATGAATGATAAGAGAGATAACACGACAAACGATGCTAAATTTGATTAGGTTAATGATCAAATGTATGATATATGGGGGGGGGGGGGGGAGTGAGATAGATATAGATGAGATGGGAACCGATGTTGAAATTGATATAAACGTTGGTTACTATTTGCAAATTTTTTCGCAAATTGTGTGTAACATTAAATAAATGTGTGTACCATGTAGAAGTGTTTGAGAATTATGTGTAACATTTAGAAGTGTTTTCACATCTTGCGTAAAATGTATAAATGTGTGTGAACATTGTGATAGTTAACGCACTTTGAAAGCTCTGGCCTAGATATTCCTCTTTTTCCATTTCATAAATTGTTGTCCATACATTTTGTGCCAGAATAATATTGTGTGCATTAAATGGTAGCGTCATATTAACATATGTAATTGTGACCGGTTATTTGTTGGAAGTGTCAAGTCCTCCCAGAAACTCCTTTTTCAATCATACTGTAATGTTTATTTTATCGCTGCTTGTCAGACATCTCGGTTTTGTTTTAATATCAATCCATGATTTGGTGGGATTTGTGTGACTTTAGCACATATGCATTACTTTGGTATCCGTTAATCGATGTGTTTATTAAGTGTTTCACACTTGCTATGTTCATGACACATTTGTAAATATTTGTAACATATTTGTAACATATCTGTATATATGAAAAAGTTAGAACGCGCAACATTTGGAAATGTTTGTGAACTTTGCGGCATTTAGAAATGTTTGTGAACTTTGCGGCATTAGGAAATCCTTGTGAACTTGCGCAACATTTAAAAATGTTTGGGAACTTAGCGGCACCTACAAATGTGTGTGAACTTTGCGGCATAAATAAATGTTTGTAAACTTATGCAAAATTTGGATATATTTGTAAACGTTATGTAATATTTATAGATATTTGTAAACATTATGTAATATTTGGATATATATGTAAACATTATGTAATATATGTGGATATATATGTGGGCCGTGTAAAACACTTGAAAATGTGTTTTTTTAACTTTGTTGTCTTCTTATAAATATTTGTGAAATTTCGATACCAGGAAGGGTTAGTGAATTTTGCATCACACTTGTAAATGTGAATAGTCGTTACGTCACTATTGAGAATGTTTCTGTATGTCTAACACACTTCTAAAAGTTTGAGAACTTCGCCTCACACGTGTAAATAGTGTTAAATTATTTGCAACAGTGGGAAATGTTTGTGAACTTTGTGGCACACTTTCAATTGTTTGTGAACTTCGTTGAACACTTGTTCATGTTTGTGAATTTTGTGGCACACTTTCGATTGTTTGTGAACTTCGTTGAACACTTGTTCATGTTTGTGAACTTTACGGTGCGAAGACTAGGCTGAGATGGGGCGAAGACTCGGTTGAGATTCGTGGTAAATTTGCAATTGAAATGGGTGCGAAGACCTTATTGAAATGGGTAAGAAGGCATATCCGAGATGTATCATATGAACTATTGTCACAGGCACTATAACATTATTCGTCTATATTATGTACACTGTTTAAGATTTCCATTCTTCAGCATCTTTTTCAGATACCATTTTATCTAATTCGCTGGTATTTCTTTCCTTTCCTACATTCTTATAAATAATGTGTTATATTATATCTCTGTATTTAAATTGTTGATGGCTGATTTTATTGTTTAAGCTGAGATTTCATCTGAGTCAGTAGCTTTACCATTTCTCAGGAACGGTATGACTTTCTAGGGTTCTTCTTTACTTTGTTGTTTAGAATTAATTGCAGCTCCGTGTCTGCTGGCTGAATGTCTTGGTGATCTTGTGGTGTTGGTCTAATTCAAAAATCAAAGTATCTCTTCATCTGCTCATTTGCGCTGCTACTCAAATGTCCATCCTTAACTTTAATAAAGTCAATTACTTGCTTCTATATCCCTGTCAGTTTGTATGAGCTGTTGTATAGGGCTTACATATTTCGTTTTTCAGCAGCTTCTTCTTAATTTTATTGTCAAATCATCAATATGCATCATCTTGTCTCATCTGGTGCTCTTTCTTACTTTTTTCTTAGCTTCAGTATTTTTATCCTGAACCTTGGCTCTAGTAGTTTTAGTTTTGCATCTGTTCAATTGGACTTTCTTCATTTGTATTTCTGTATCTTTGCTTTAGTGTTGATCTCTTATCTCCAGAATTTCTTCATAAGTCAAATTGTGTACTAATGTTCCAGCTAACCAAATCTAGTGGTTTACCTAGAACAACAGCTCGTGCCGCACTCACTCGTGATTAATTGACTGAATGAATCATATGAACCACGAAGGAAAAATAAAATAAAAGTGATTTAAACAAAATCTACAATGGGAGTGTTATGTGTCTAGAATATATTATTTCAATTGTGTTTGCTAATGAACTAGGAAGAAGTGAGAAATTGAGATTTACACATTAGCAGAGTGAGAGAGAGAGAGAGATAGAGGAGAGATGAAAGGGGAAAGATACGAGAGAGAGAAGGATGGGGGGGGGGGGGAAGGGGGACGAAATAGAGAGAATGGGAGAAAAGAAAGTGGTTGAGATAGGGAAAAGAAAGGAAGAACGCGCAGAAAAGAGAGATTGAAAGAAAGAAAGAAAGTGAGTGAGACAGAAAGACAAAGAGCGAGAGAGAGGGAAGATCGAGACATGAGACATTGATTGAGATAAGCAAGGTGTGTTCATTGTTACCTGTATGCAAACGATGGTTAGAGAAAATGTGTCCATTCTTACCTGTATGTAAAAAAGACAAAATGTGTTCATTGTTACCTGTATCTAAACGGTATCTCAAGTACAGTGTTCGTTTTCTGTATTTATGTCTTCCTGTTTGTCTTTCTGTCCGTGGGACCGTCACCCACACCCACATCCGTCCTCCCCCTTTCTGATCGCAGGTCTGTCCTCACCGTCTGCGAGTCTACCTGTCTGCTTGTCTTTCTTTTTGTCAGCATGTCTGCCTGTCAAGTCTCCCTGGCGATATATTTCTGTGACAGCATCTCTCATTGACTATATGTTTATCTGCCTGAATATATCTCTGACTGTCACTAGTTTATATGCCTACTTGCTTTCCTATCCAACGTATGCCGATCCATCTCAAAGCGTATCCATCTCAAATACATGTCTATCTAAAAAGACTATTCATGTATATTCATATCCATCTCTATACATGACTATCTAAAAACACTATTCATGTATATTCATATCCATCTCAATGCCTATCCATCCCAATGCATATCTTTATACCTGCATGTACCCATGTTTTTCTCCATGCAAAACTATATATATATATGTCTGTCTGTACCCATGTCTTTCTCTATGTCTTTCCATATATGTCTGCCTGTACCCAGGTCTTTCTCTATGCATATCCATACATGTCTGCCTGAACCCGTGTCTTCCTCTATGCCTATCAAACTTTTGTCTGTATTCATGTCTTTCTCAATGCCTATCCATACTTTTGTATGTTTGTACTCATGACTTTCTCAATGCCTATCCATATATTTACCTGCCTGTGTCCATGGCATTATCTGTGTACATTCACATATTTCATACCCTGCATTCATCTATGTCTGTCTATTTAGATACCTGTCTATTTCCCTGTATTTCTCTATGCCTGTCCATCTATCTGCCTGTCTGTCACATTCAACCATTTGTTTCTGCCATTACGAAAACACCAAACAAAAATCAATAAGAGAAATTCACACACTTACAAACAAACACATTATTTCAAATTAAGCACAGCACCACCACTACAACTGGCCTCTTTATAGGAAATCTGTGATCAATCATTTTCAGTTGTGGTTTCATAACAATTGTTTTACACAATGAAATTGCTATGCCCGTAAGTAAACATTATACTACTACAGTTTAGGAAGGTTACAGTCGTTATACTCTTTTCAACCCCAGTAACACTAGGTAACACACAGACACATAATACTACATAAATGCTAAGCAGCCAATACATCCTGAAGTACGCACCATCACGCAAACAGCTGTAATCGATCCTTCGCCACCATCATTGGGAAAACATATAGAAAAATTGGCAGATTCTTATCAGTGGGACTTCAATACATACACACGTCTGGCACATCTCGCCGTCACTATATATGTGTGTGATAACTACCCTAGGGGCATTCATAAGTGCGCCGACACTGGCGTTCGTGTACAGTACGTCCTGAGGCGAGTGTTTATATATTCGTGTTATGTTATGTTAAACAGAACTGACATCACGACACTCCCATAGGTTTTATTTTTATTCGTCAGGCAGCTATTGTTCCGAAGCGGTTTAAACTAATGTTTTTCGAAGATACGCCCCTCGCAGAGCGGTATAAACAAGAGTGATAAAACGTTATATTCGTATTGCAAAGATTCCAGGTTATATCCACGTTATCTAAACTCTAGACAACCTTGCTGTAAATGGTGAACGGTTTACTGGGAAGGAAAGAAAAAAAAGACGTGAAGGAAACTGTCTAATTAACCTAGTAAAATTGCTTAATCCTGGTACTACACATTCTTTAGCACTTCATCCCAGACAGCAGTGCCTCTTCTGGGACTACATTTTTTGTAACGCTGCTTTCAAACAGAGACGGGGGTGGAGAGCTAAGTTTAGTTAAGTGACATGGCTCACACACAGAAGGTGCTAGGTTCGATCGCCATCCCAGCACCGGCCGTTACCCCGGGGAAGTAAACCCTTAGAAAAATGCAGGAGGAAGCAGACTCTTACATAAAATGCATGGTGAAGTCGGATGCACTGAGCCGACAGGCGAAACATAAAAACCACAGTGTAAAGCACACCAACTTGGGGACTGGACAAATAAGGAAGGCGTATGAGAAAAAATAAAACAAAAACAAAACAGAGACAGTCGTTATTGTTATCTGAGGGTCTACGAGCCATACAGAAAACGTGTGTGTCGGTTTCTGTTCTCAACTAATTGACAAGGCTACAAAACATTCACTACGCTTTGATAACACTCCGATCAAATCACAAAACTGTTATCGTGGAAACCAAACCATTTATTCTGCAGATGACCATAGCTGTTTATACTAATCGTTTCCATGGCTGATAATTTAAGCAAGTATCGCTCAGACACATCCACGTAATTTATGTATAAAAGAAACTAAGTTGCGAACCAAAAGACATTCATTAGGTACATAACAACACAATTAAAAATAACTAACAAATATGTGTTTTAGGGCTGCTGAGAGGCTGCGGGGGTACAATTAAATATTAGAAATAGTAGGAAAAAATGGATAAATATGGTTCAAATACCGTACTGGAACAAACGTAAGTACACGACATGTGTTACGACCAATAAGGCTTCATCAGAGACAACAGACAATTTACATAAGAACAGCTAATACGCCATAGCAGTAGAAATAAACACATAAAATGGAGAGATTAATGTATACCTATATTTGGTTTGAGTTGCCGTCTAATATTTAAGTAACCTTTGCACCGATACACGTGATTTCTGTGCACTTGGTCTTATCTTTCCAATGTCCCAATGACTTTCTTATTTCCTTTTTGTCAGTTAGTGTCATTTTCTTATAGCGGTTAGTTCATTTGATCTGTGTTAGCAAATAATTAATTTTATCCCTGCAAAATATAATGTGCCATAAACGTTAAACAATTGTCTGTTTTGAAGCATATGCATGGTGTGAATTTATCCAAGTTTGTCTTCCCCATTCACAATATCATAACATTATTTACGCGTTTCGTGTACTTCACCTAAATACTTGTTTCTGATGGATACTAAATGCGGCTTCTCACAGATGACGTTTCTCTCGCTAACATACTTTCTAGAGGTAAAGTATATGCCCCTTACAGTTCTCTGCAATGGAGATTTCAATACATCAATGTTATTGTAAATTTTCATATAATACTTCAGTTTCCTTAGTGTCACTGTTTCTTTGGAATCAAACATTCTACGAATCTCTCTTCTAATCAGATTCCTTTCAAAGCTATTTATCCTTTTCTTTCTTCCTTGCGTAAGTCTTAATGGAACACGGAATTGCATAGTCTTTAAACATAAAGCGTGAATAGTTCTCTTTTCAGCATTTGAGATATTCCGATATAGTTTACAACGCTTAACTTCTCTACAAGAATAAATAATACCATAAATAAATAGAATTGTATACCATTTGTTTGTGGGCAAGAACAAAATATTGAACTTTGGGACATGGTGATCTGCATATTAAATGAACAATTTGAAAATTTAAAAAAAAATAGAAGAAAAATTCAATTTTATCCCGCGCAAACATCGTGAAACGAACTATAGTACAAGTAGTAGCCTTATGGGAACGTTGGTAGATAAGCGACAATGAAAGAGCGTGTCTCCAGCAGTATTATTTTAATAGCAATTTGTGACCTACCTTGACTTTCCCTCATGTTCCATTTAAAGGTTGTTTAAATATCAAATATCAATAACATAAACTTGAATTAAGTTACATTTAAAATATGTTTTAAAATGTGTGTGCAATTCTTGACAAACAGAGGACGGGAAAAGATCATGTCGATCTTTTTCAGGAAGTCCGGTACCACCAAACATAACAGAAGTATGATCAGGATTAATATTTTGTTAACGTAAAATCCAAGCAGGCAATATTCAGATAGATCGACCTTTTCCTGAAAATATGTTTTTCTTACCTTACTCAACAATTCTTAACAATCAGATTGCTATAACGTCTAAATTCGACATAAATGTGCTTTTCACTTGTATAGTGAAGTATGGATTGGGAAATGTGCTGATAGTTTCAAACTCTATTTTCTCTCTCTTTCTCTCTCTTGTTCTCTCTCACTCTTTCACTCTCTCAAACATAGAAACACACACGCACACCAAACACGCACACGCCTCCAAAATATACTCACGCCACATCACTCTTACGTTGTCATTCATTCAATTTCGTGTTTTCAATATTTTCTTTTTAAACATTTTCATCGGCCTGTTTAACTTCTTCCTTTCCCTTTTCATCGTTGCGATAGCTGCATATGTATTCGTTAAAAATGGTTCTCAAACATATCAATTTAACACAAATTCGGCATTACTTTATATTTAAAATGATCTTTTATTTATTGTTATTATTACTATTATTAGTAGTAATGTTGGTAATTATTAATTTTAATTCGTATTTACAAATACACACACATATATATACGGGACTCGACAAAGTTTAGGGTAACTCACCTGTCAGTCAAAAATGTCACCAATCAGCATAGTCGGACTACAGTCATGCAATTTATGTTTACAAATTTAAAATCGGCACTAATTCACCTTAATTTCTAAATAACAATGCGTACTACACCAACATATAGTGTATTAATTACACAGTATTAGCCTTTTTCTTCTGAAGAAAAAATGCACTGCTGTCAGAGGCAGGGCGTTTGTGTTCTTGAACACGCTTGTAGTTTAGCATTGAAGTCCTATGTATCGACGGCTTTAGTAGGTTCAAATGGCTCAGTGGAGGTCCATTTAGATACACCATCATAAGCTAGAGTATGTACACTCTATTTGAACCGTAATATCATTAATAATCGTGTGAGAGTCGTTATGTAGTTACGATTAAAAACGTAATTAACAATTAAAAACGGAATTTTTTTTAATTCGTCACGCAAACATTTTTGCTTGTCACAGACGAGCAAACGAGTACTTTTGTCGAGACCTGTATAATATATATATATATATATATATATATATACATACACACACACACATACATACATACTTACACACATGCATGGGACTTGCAAACTCATCATGCGAACCCAATGTAATCGAAATATTAACTGTGAATACTCCTATACTGGCTTCCATAGAGTAACAAGCTGTATGTTGTGGTGACCCTATGCTCTACTGGAAACCTAACGGTTAATCAATCAATCACTTAAAAGGTATTTCACAATTTAAAAAAATGTTATGTTCGTATGCCGGTATTGTCTGTAACTGATTTCTGATTTCTCTGATGCTATGTTAAGTAAAATCAACATTAATTTAATGTCACCTATCGTATTATAATGTGCAACTAAAGAAGGTTGTGAATGCTAGCAATCTTGTCATGCAAAAATATTGTTTCCACAAAACACCAAGTGCTCGAATATACGTTTCTTGTAAAGGGGCTACCTGCAGTGTTGGCCCTATATACTTCATGGGTAGAAAAATGGAGGAAAATGTATGAATTACTTACAAACACACGTACACACAATATAATACTTCTGACGCAATTGGATATACGGGATTTAAACCGGGAAGGTACAAATAATTTAATTTTGTCCGGGTAGTGGCGGTTAAGCCTACTTTTTTTCCATTACTGACTGACAATGGATTTTTAACCTTCTCAATACTGTCCATGGGAGTCCGTTTTTACTGCTCAGAGATCAGGGACATTTTTTTTACCAAAAGATCCACTTGAAAAAATGCCGGTCTGTACCATATAAAAACCCACGACCTCCAGCATACTAGGCACCCTTCAAAACCATTCATCGAGACCACTTTAAGTGTGAAAAATAATAAACAAATAATTTAAAACTTTGAAAATGAAAGAAAAAAACGTCAAAAATAGACCATACGTTAATAAAAAAAGTTTAGTTCCACAATAGAATATCAGTGTGGTTATTTTTCTTAATTTTGAAGTCTATTTAAAATTTGATTGTCATATATCAGTTGTTGAAACTGTATTCATGTTTTGTGAATAAAGAAATATTTATAATTTCAGTTGTTAATTTTTTAATTATTTTTAATTTTGATTTCTTTAAAATATAAATGCTCTTGTACAGTATTGTATATTTCTAGATGGTCGCCAAATGCTCTCCACTTGGATCCTTACTTGCGAAGGACGACCATGGATCTAAAGACATTTCACCGGTTGTGGTTATGTTTAGTGACCCACAGAGAAAAATAGTTTCTTCTCTGAAGTACCGTCATCACTGCAACTCTTATAGACTCATATGTGCTTTATTTCTTTTAGCATATCGCAAAGGACGTCGGTGCTATTGGTTTCCTAAGAAAATTTGTTGAACATACTTCTTCTCCTTCCTTTGGTGTCCATGTTTGCATGAACCATATCTTATTTATACATTCTACGTTCCTGAAAAATAACTACAGACAGAAGTGGGTCACATCCCAGACAAGCCGAATATATTTCAAACACCAAGCAAAATCAGATCCCCAGGATCCATCCACGACTTTGAAATGAAGAGACCAGAGTTTGATCTTCAAGCTGAGAACAGGCCATGCCCCTCTCAACAAACGAAGAGACCAAAGTATGATCTTCAACCTGAGAACAGGCCATGCCCCCTTCAACAAATGAAGAGACCAGAGTTTGATCTTCAAGCTGAGAACAGACCATGCCCCCTTCAACAAACACATACATAGATTAGACCCACTACATGAACCAAACTGCAGATTATGTCACGACCACGAGGAGTCAGCCGAGCACCTCCTGAATTTGTGCCCAGGACTGGCGGATCTGCGAAACTTTCTGCTCCCGCTACACTCCACCATACACAACACACTATACACATCACTACTGCAATTAAGGAGGGCGTGTGCTTTTGTCCGGGATGCATTGGGCTGTCAAGAGCTGCCAGCTCACAGCTAAAGGGATTATATCATCATTATGGTATGTGGACTGCTGGTTCCTTGCTTGTGGTGTCGTCATCAAACAGGTGGTAGTTGATTGATTTCTCTCCTATCAATATCCCATATCCCTCTTTTGGGCGCTTTCGATCATAGGGTGTCAGCTCTTACACTGTCATGAACCCTAGAATGGCCAGTATAGTAGATCCACGCAGGCATCTACAGGTTGATCAAAAAAAAGCAACTCTACCACTGTTGTAGTCTACGCAGCGGACATAAAATCGATTCTGTAACTGTAACAAACCAGCAGAAAGAATAAATCCATTGATTGTTTTCTGTGAGTTAGTGATTAACTTTAAAAAATGTCACTGGACCCCACAAACAATCGATTGATTTATTTTGTTGCTTCGCATTATTTAGTATCGATTTGATGGAGATCGTTGTCACAGTAAGAGATATAAAATACAACGTGCATATGGGACTCATCTGATTATCCCTCCTACTGATGCTCGTCATAACATGTTATTATCGTGTACATTGCTGTATCATTATTAGGTTATTGTTCATAGAGCTTCTTTCAAACACGGACTAATACTACAAATAAGGCTGGAACACACTCAGAGCGTTACTACACATTCATAAAACTACTACACTCGGAAGACTTCTACACAATTATAAAGCTACTACACACCCATAGGCTACTACACATCTATGGGCAACTACACACCCCTAGGCAACTACACACCCATAGACTACTACGTACATGCAAGGCTACTACACACCAATATGCTACTACACACACCGCAGGCTACTGGAAACTAGACATGCTGCTGGCCACTTAACATACTACTACACACCCAGAAGGTTACTATACACCCAGACGACTACAACAAACCCAGAAGGCTACTACACAGCCATAAGGCTACTACACACACAGAAGGCTACTACAAACTTAGAAGGCTACAACACACACAGAAGGCTACTAAACACACAGAAAGCTACTACACACCCAGAACGCTACTACACACACAGAAAGCTACTACCCACCCAGAAACATACTACACACATAGACGACACTACATACACGGACGGCCACTGCACACACAAAAAGCTACTACACACACAGAATGCTACTACACACACATACGACTACCACACATACATGTGGCTACTGCACACATAGACGGCTACTATACAAACAGACGGCTTCCACACACACAGAAGGCTACTACACACAGAAGGCTACTACACAGCAGACAACTATTATACACACATAAGGCTACTACACACCCAGGCGGCTACTACACACAGAGAATGTTATTGCACAAACAGATGGATAATACACACACAGACGGCTACTACACACACATAAGGCTACTACACACACAGACGGCTACTACACACACATAAGGCTACTACACACACAGAAGGTTACTGCATAAACAGATGGATACTACACACATATACGGCTACTACACACACATAAGGTTACTGAACAAACAGATGGATACTACACACACAAAAGGCTACTACACACACATACGGCTGCTACACACACGAAAGGCTACTACACAAAAAAGGCTACTAGAAACAGACGGCTACTACACACACAGACGGCTACTACACACACAAAAGGCTACTACACACAGACGGCTACTACACACACAGACGGCTACTACATACACAGACGGCTACTACACACACATACGGCAACTATACACCCATACGCCTACTACACACACACAGACGGCTACTACACGTAAACAATGCTACTGCATACCCAGATGGCTTTTACACGCCCAGAAGGCAAATACACACTCAGAAGGCCACTACAGGCCCAGAAACCACTACACGCCCAAAAGGCCATTACACCCCTAGAAGGCCACTACACACACATAAGGCCACTACACATATAAAATGCTACTACACACGTGAAGGCTATTAGATACTTAACATGCTCCTGTCCACTCAAAAAGGCTACTACACACCCAGAAGACCACTACACACATAAAAAGCCATTACACGCCCAGAAGACCACTACACACATAAACAGCCATTACACGCCCAGAAGACCACTACACAAGTAAAAAGCCATTAAACGCCCAGAAGACCACTACACGCCTAGAAGCCCACTACACACATAAAAAGCCACTACACGCCCAGAAGCCCACTACACACATAAAAAGCAACTACACGCCCAGAAGCCCACTACACACATAAAAAGCCATTGCACGCCCAGAAGCCCACTACACACATAAAAAGCCACTACACGCCCAGAAGCCCACTACACATATAAAAAGCCACTACACGCCCAGAAGCCCACTACACACATAAAAAGCCACTACACGCCCAGAAGCCCACTACACACATAAAAAGCCACTACACGCCCAGAAGCCCACTACACACATAAAAAGCCATTACACGCCCAGAAGCCCACTACACACATAAAATGCCACTACACGCCCAGAAGCCCACTACACACATAAAAAGCCACTACACGCCCAGAAGCCCACTACACACATAAAAAGCCATTACACGCCCAGAAGCCCACTACACACATAAAAAGCCACTACACGCCCAGAAGCCCACTACACACAGAAAAAGCCACTACACGCCCAGAAGCCCACTACACACATAAAAAGCCTTTACACGCACAGAAAGCCACTACACGCCCAGGAGCCCACTACACACATAAAAAGCCATTACACGCCCATAAAGCCACTACACGCCCAGAAGCCCACTACACACATAAAAAGCTATTACACGCCCAGAAAGCCACTACACGCCCAGAAGCCCACTACACACATAAAAAGCTATTACACGCCCAGAAAGCCACTACACGCCAAGAAGCCCACTACACACATAAAAAGCCATTACACCCCCAGAAAGCCACTACACACGTGAAGGCTATTAGACACTTAACATGCTCCTACCCACTCAACAGGCCACTACACACACAGAAAGCTACTATACACACATATGAATACTACATACTCTGCAGGCCACTATACATTCAACATGCAGAGGACCAAGCAGCGGGCTACTGTTTATGCAACTAGTTACAGCACACTCATGAGACTACCTATTACGCATGCATCATGACTAAGGTCTTTGTGAATTATGGATTGTACACAGCCATAAATTGTAGTCTTCTACCCGGTTTTGGTTGTATGTATGTTGTTGCATCTTGCGACATGCTCAAGCGTGCAGATGCCCCTCTTCGTGTCTCTGCAACATGCACCACTTCATGTACCACAGAGAGACTAAATCACACTGTTAGACGCAATTAACTGGATAATCTGTGCGTGAAAGTGGAATTTTTTCTTTTTGATTTGTATCATACATGTATTTTTTAAATTTTTTTTAATTAAGAAAGGTTATCCATAATGACAACGGATCAAATGGTCTAGCGGTTTTGGTTTTTGCCTAATGTACGAAGTGATATACATTCAAAGCCTAGATAAGATATACGTATGTTGCTATCGGAGGTTACATACAAAATCTAGACTGTGAGACATTGGACGCGGGATCTATTTCCTCGCACCTATTTGTCATTTAGCGAACTTTAGAAACGAGAATAAAAGTCGTGTTAACAACTTACTGAAAAGCAGTCTTATTAATGGTATCATACATCGAGCTCAGGGGACGGCGTGGACTAGTGGTTAAGTGGCATGGCTCACAACCAGAAGGTGCTGGGTTAGATCCCCATGACTGCACCGACCGTGAACCAGGGGAAGCAAACCCTTTGAAAATGCAGGAGGAAGCAGGCCTTTACATAAAATGTATGCTGAAGTCGGATGCTCTGGGCCGACAGGCGCAAAATAAAAACCAAAGTGCAACGCACACGTCTTGTAGATTAAAGAAATAATGTGAACGCAAAAAAACCCACAAAAAAACAAAACAAATGCATCGAGCCCTCAGTGTGGCAGTTGTCCCCTTTTAGTCTCTGTCACACATATAATCTTCTGCTCTAGATATATTAAACTACACTGTTTAGACGGATATCCAACATGTTGTCAGTGTGGCAATGGCCCGGTTATTGTATGTCGCACGTAACAAGTTAGATATTAGAAAATATCTTTTTAAACAGATAGTGGTGAATACTCCGGACTCCGCCGTCGTTTTCACGGGTGCTTGATGCGAAGTCCCCTGCATCTCGTAGTCGCCCCCTAGTCGTCTTGTCATTGACTTGCTACTGGGGTCGGGCGGCACGAGACGAGAGAGTGAGGGTTAAAAATTAGCGCTTTTAATCCTTACTAAAAATAGCGATAGCAAAATAAATTATGCCATCATCGTCTACGATGGACAGCGGCCTTTGCCTTTTGGTGAATACTTAGAATGCATAGCCACAGGAAGTAGTGGCGGCAGGGTCAATTACATCATTCCAAAATATAGTGGATGCGTATAGGTTTTTTATAAATCAAGTGAATATAAAAGAAACGGATTGTATATAGACTCTGCAGAGTGAGCAAAAACCAGTATAAAGACGTTAAGTTAAGTTAAAAGATGGCTTATGGTTTGGCTTCAGATGTATAAATTCAATGAGCTGAGAGCATTCAGTGACTCATAGCTGGCTGCTTACGTCAGGGTCATGCCAACACTAAATGGCACTGCACCATTGCAATCTGGATTAGAGTGATACATCGAAGCAGAAAAAAACAAGAAAGTAGATTCCCCTTTGCAGAAATACGCTCATTTAACCCAGTTCCAACGCTGCCGTGGTGACGTCGGTTTGTTCCGGACACAGATATCGCCTATTCAAGGCAAAAGCCACGTCCATCGTAGACGATGATGCATACTTTATTTTGCTATGTCCCATTTTTTAGTAAGGATTAACTGCGTTAATGTTAATCCTCACTCTCTCGTCGCATGCCTGACCCCAGTGGCAAGTCAAGGAAAAGACGAGTAGGGGGCGACTACGAGATGCAGGGGACTCCGCATCAAGCACCAGTGAAAAAGACGGTAGAGTCCGGAGTCGAACCCACACCACCTGATCACGAGGCCTACGGCTTAACCACCTCGCCACGGAATCCTCGCCTATTATGGTCCTTTTATATTATCTGTCACACACAATGATCAATCAACCGTTTTGCGGTTACACAGAAGTGAAAGTCGCATCAAATAGCATTGTCCCACAGCGTCAGTGGTCATCGCCTCGTCTCTATCACACACACATACTCAATCTAACTAACAGAGGTTAGCGAACTACGTTAATTGCATCAAACTACATGCCCTATGTGGGACTATTCTCATTTCTGGCACATATATTTCCTTTACGTCAACCGGTATAGTTTCTATGACATCGAGGCAGTGATCAAGAGTGAATACGACCTGGAGTCACGTTGCTAGCTCTTCCATATAGTTCACGTTCGTGACAACTTGAATGGAGACTGTTCTCTCTGTTAGATCCGGTATGCAGCCACTCATTTCAAGGTCATTAGTTACTGGAGCTCGATACCAGGTCGCTAAAAAAGTGCACGTGCGTGCGTGAATTGATTGAATAAGGTCCTAGTAACCTTTCTGTGAGTGAACTTTTCTGTCTGCGAGGTTCGTGTACATGGAATAGCTTTGTTCGTATTTGACAATCTAGCTAGCTGTCTTCATGGTTGTTGCTACGATCTCTCCTAGCCCACTCGCTCTCATAAACATTCACTCTCTCATTCTCAAATTCACTCACAATCTCACTCTCATATTCGCTCCCTTTCAGTTCCACATTAAATCATTCTTTCACTCTCATATTCATTCCAGCTATCACGCTTACATTCACTCTCCATCTCACTCTCATATTCTGACATTCTCTAACTTTCATATTCACTCGCTCCCATATGCATTATCATATTCACCCAATATCTCACTTTCATATTCACTCAAAATCTCACACACAATCACTCGCTCTCATATTGACTCACTCTAATATTCACTCTTATATTCATTCATTCTCATGTTCACTTTTATATTCACTCACTTTCGCATTCACTTAATCTCTCACTCTCATTTCCCGCATTATCTTTTTCATATTCAAGTCACTCGCTCACTCTCATATTTCATCACTCTCTCACTCTGATATTCACTCCCTTTCATATTCACTCTCCTATTCACTCACTCTCTCACACTAATATTGAGTCATTCTCTCACACATACTCACTCACTCGAAAATTCATTCACTCTCAAATACACCTATTTCTCTCTCATATTCTCGTATTGAAATATATTGGAGGAACTTTGCATTACAGTGTGTTATATAGTTTCCACCTCATTGAGATCAAATACCGATGCAATCAAGGAATGGCAGCACTGACACTATGGCAGCTATACGCTTGGAACAGCGACTGTTTTTCTTCCTAAATAGACATTTGGTTACGAACTCTGCATCCTAATACTGTCAAAGCCACAGTGTGTAAGGTTGGGAGACATTCATAATAAATAAATGCGACTGGTTATGTATTGCAATTAGAGATACCCAGATCTTAACGATGAAGTATATGCTAGGACTATATCGGTGACATGGTATATGAGTTGGCGCAGACGAAAGTCTATTTGCAAGTGACAGCACCGTATAGCAGCTGATGTGCAATAACACCCCCATACATCAATGCAGTGGAGCGTGTAGCCTGGTCGAGAGTTAGATGGCTTGTTAAGACTTGGATTACACCGCGCTGTGGTTCGATGTCATGGACGAACACACACAAAATTACGGAGTGGTTCGTTCCTGGTACAACCGCTCATCCAGTCGACCCAGCTGTAAATATATACCTGACGTATGAGTTGGGGAAGGTATAAACAGCAAGACAGGGTACTGTCCACCCCACATCAGATAGGCCGTGGTTTAGTCCTTGAACAAAGTTATCTTCATCCCCGACGGGAACTGTTGCCATGACACCCACCCTACCTTCTTCCGTCAATGCGGCAAGAATAAAGCGTCGGATTTCATGAATGGCAGAGATAGAGAAAATTAATAAATTCACATGTGACAACGGTGTTTGCGTGATAGTCAAGGAAGAAGTATGAGTCCAGACTGATGATAATATGACAGATTACAACAGTATCGTAAGACACTTGGTCATAGAAAACAGCGGTTCGTGCAACACGAAAGCATATCTTTAAGTTAACCAGCTAAAATGTAATAATACTAAGGATAGTTATGTCATAGTTTATACTAATGGTTTACGGCTATATGGTAAAAATCAGGTTGTAAAATCAGCTAAAATTATAGATCAGCTTGCCGCTGTGCGGTGCAGTACAAAGAAGGCAATGGCTACCGTGAAGACAGTGACTCCAACTCGACGATGGCTATCTTTGACATCTTTTAACGTGGGTGTCAGACTCTCAGTATCAATTTTGAGTTGGATGGCTTAAGCATGAGTAGATTGAAGATGTACGAGGCGTGTTCAATTGAACCGGACCAAACTGCAACAAGTAAACATATGTACGATTCACATGATGACGTCACTTCAGGTGTAAATAGCATGTACAAACCGTCAAGTCTGCAAAATGTCATTATCCTCCGACTCAATTGTTTTCTCGGCCAACAGTTGAAAACACGGAATCCGTCCAGAGTTGATCAGCGAGCGGTGATTCCGTTTCTAACAGCTGAAGGATGTCGACCAGTTGACATGCATTGCAGAATGCAGACAGTGAGTGTATGGTGACAATGGTTTGCCAACGACGACAGTGAAGAGCTGGACAACAATGTTTAAAGAAAGACGTGAGTTAACGGAAGATCTTCCGAGACAAGGTCAGGCGCATATTGTTGCGTTAACTCACGTCTTTCATTAAACATCGTTGTCCGATTCTTCCATGTTGTCTTCGACGCTTTTGTCACCATAAACTGCCTGCATTCTGTGATGGATGTCAACTGATCGACATTCTTAATCTATTTGAAACCAAATCACAGCTCGCTGATCAACTCTGGACGGATTCAGTATCACACCCACTATGTTTTCAACGGTCTGCTGAGGAAACTATGAGTCGGAGGATAATGAAATGCTGCAAACTTGGTGGTTGGTATGTGCAGTTTACATCAGAAGTGAGGTCATCATACGCATCGTACGTATGTTCATATTTTACAGTTTGGTCCGGTTTCATTTGAAAACTCCTCATAGAACCCCCAAATATCCTGCGCTGGTACGGATCTACTGCTGTAGTCATGCTAGTTTTCGTCTTTTTTAAAAAATGTTCACCCAAAAAAAACGCTGTGGTTTTGTGTGGCTGCTTACATTGAGGCTGCTATATCTGGTATTTCATTGGTCTAATTAATTCGGTTTCAGCACGTCTTTATTGGAACCGAGTTAGCCTTCCCCCGACGATCCCTATTTTCTAAGCCAGACGATACAATTGAAGCCTGTTTCTATGGCCTTTACCTGGAGACGGAAAAGGGTCAGTACTGGCTTCGAGATTCTGATGCAAGTTATGCGTCACTGATTCGTGTCCGCCCATTCGCGTCTTCGGCCTCAGCAAAATAAAAGATCTTCTTCTTCTTCTTCGTACACTGTCAAACTTCAACCTGTATTTTTTCGAAGAAAGCTGCGGTCATCCTGAGGCTGTCGACACTGCCATAGAGCTTTCTAGTGTTGCAACTGGTGATGGCCACATGTGCTTTCTCTGGTCCTCGTATGTCGAGCAGTTTTGCAGCAGATGTTCAGCGGCCATTTTCTCGGTACCACAAGTGCATTCGTCAGTGCCACCTATCTTCAGTTTATTGAATAGGTGGTACCTCAGTCTATTATGGCCTGTGCGTAATCTGAAGACGACGACCTGCTCTTCTTCTGTTCAACTGGTAATAGGCATAATTTTTTGTGTGGCCAGTATGTTCTGTTTCCCATTTGGCCATGTATCTGGCCCTAATAAGCCTTTTGGACTCTTCGTAGGTCACACTAGAATCTGGTTGTGGTAGTCTTGCAACTGTTTTTGCCAGTCTGTCTGCCTCCTCGTTCTCTTGGACGTTACAGTGGGATTGAACCCATTGTGCCACTACTCCTTTTGGTGTGGACTGCTGGCACAGTTGACAGAGTTCTGCTCTTAAATCATTAAGTTCAGTATTTTTCTGGCTTGTTAGTGCTGTGACTACGGCCAGGGCATCTGCAAACAGGACAATATGGCTTTCATTGCCTTCGCATGTGAGCATTGCTTCTTCTGCAGCCCTCAGTGCCTCTGCCTCCGCTCTGAAAATGCTTGAAAATTTTCTAGTTGCCACTGACAGTGTTATTTTTCGACCATTTGGTAGGCTCAGGAATACCCCTGCCCCTGCGTTCTGTGTTGTGTTTGTTACAGAACCGTCAGTGTATGTATGGGTCAATTCCATGTTTGGGTAGTTTTCTGTTTGGTATCTCAGGGTTATGTCTCTTCTTTCTTTTTCAGTCTGGCTGTTCTTGTTTCCAATACCTGGTATATTTTCTACCACCTCCGGAATGATATGCTGCTTCCAGGTGTCTTTGCGTACAATAAGGATGGGCTCTGATATTGTTACGGTGTTCATAGGGTCTTCGCTCATCTATTTCTGCAAAGTTTCGCCGCCTTAGTTTCCCATTTACAAATTTATTTAGTCTCTAATGCATTGGATGGTCTGTCAGTCTTCTGATTTTCTCTGCTTACTGCTGGGCTCTGCAGTCTCTTCTGTCGATCATGTATTTCAGATTTGTAATCTTTTAAAGTTCTACAATTGGCGTTGACTTCATGTCTCCTGTTATAACTCTCATGGCTTGGTTTTGAAGTGTGCTAATTTTATTGAAGTTCGCCTTTGCTGCTGTTGTCCATGCCGCAAAGCCATACTCGAGAACTGGTCTCACTCTTCCAGTGTACAGTTTCTTTAGTATTTTTTCGTCTACTCCCCAGCTTGTGCCAGAAAGTTTCCTCATGATTGCCATTCTTTCTCTGGCTCTCATTCGGTTTATCTCGATCTTCTTCTTTTCTTCTTCTTCATCGTACGCAGTCAGACAGTAACCATTATTTTTTCGAAAAAAACGGCGGTCATCCTGAGACTCTCGCCCCTACCATAGAGCTTGTCTTGCAGTTCCACTGGCAATGGCCACATCTGCTCTCTCTGATCCTCGTATGTCGGGCAGTTCTGCAGCAGATGTTCAGTGGTCATTTTACCAGTACCGCACGGGCATTCGTCGGTACACCCTATCTTCAATTTGTTGAATAGGTGGTACCTCAGTCTGTTGTGGCCAGTGCGAAGTCTGAAGACAACGACCTGCTCTCTTCGGTTCAACTGGTAATAGGCATCGTTTTTGGTGTAACCAGTATGTTCGGTTTCCCATTTGGTCATGTATCTGGCTTTGATAAGCCGTTTTGACTCTTCGTACGTCATACTGGTATCTGTTTGTGGTAGCCTTGCACCTTCTTTTGCCAGTCTGTCTGCCTCCTCGTTGCCTTGGATGTTGCAGTGTGACGGAACCCACTGTACCACCACCCTTTTTCGTGCGGACTGCTGGCACAGTTTGCAGAGTGCTGCTCTTAAGTCATTAAGCTCAGTGTTTTTCTGGCTTTTTAGCGCTGTGACTACTTCGAGAGCATCTGTCAGCAAGACTATATGGCTCTCATTTTCACTGTGTGTTACCATTTCTTCCACTGCCGCCCTCAGTGCCTCTGCCTCCGCTCTGAAATTGCTTGTGTACTTACCAGTAGCGAGTGACAGTGTTATTTGTCTGCCATTTGGTAGGTTCAGGAATGCTCCTGCCCCTCCGTTCTGTGTAGTGTTTGTTACAGAACCGTCGGTGTATGCATGGGTCCAGTCCATGCTTGGGTAGCTTTTCGTTATGAAGCTTAGGGTAGTGTCTCTCCTTTCTTTTTCAGTCTGACAGTTTTTGTTTGCTTCTTCTTCTTCTTCTGCGTACACAGTCAGACAGTAACCATTATTTTTTCGAAAAAAGCGGCGGTCATCCTGAGACTCTCGCCACTACCATAGAGCTTGTCTTGCAGTTCCACTGGCAATGGCCACATCTGCTCTCTCTGATCCTCGTATGTCGGGCAGTTCTGCAGCAGATGTTCAGTGGTCATTTTACCAGTACCGCACGGGCATTCGTCGGTACACCCTATCTTCAATTTGTTGAATAGGTGGTACCTCAGTCTGTTGTGGCCAGTGCGAAGTCTGAAGACAACGACCTGCTCTCTTCGGTTCAACTGGTAATAGGCATCGTTTTTGGTGTAACCAGTATGTTCGGTTTCCCATTTGGTCATGTATCTGGCTTTGATAAGCCGTTTTGACTCTTCGTACGTCATACTGGTATCTGTTTGTGGTAGCCTTGCACCTTCTTTTGCCCGTCTGTCTGCCTCCTCGTTGCCTTGGATGTTGCAGTGTGACGGAACCCACTGTACCACCACCCTTTTTGGTGCGGACTGCTGGCACAGTTTGCAGAGTGCTGCTCTTAAGTCATTAAGCTCAGTGTTTTTCTGGCTTTTTAGCGCTGTGACTACTTCGAGAGCATCTGTCAGCAGGACTATATGGCTCTCATTTTCACTGTGTGTTACCATTTCTTCCACTGCCGCCCTCAGTGCCTCTGCCTCCGCTCTGAAATTGCTTGTGTACTTACCAGTAGCGAGTGACAGTGTTATTTGTCTGCCATTTGGTAGGTTCAGGAATGCTCCTGCCCCTCCGTTCTGTGTAGTGTTTGTTACAGAACCGTCGGTGTATGCATGGGTCCAGTCCATGCTTGGGTAGCTTTTCGTTATGAAGCTTAGGGTAGTGTCTCTCCTTTCTTTTTCAGTCTGGCAGTTTTTGTTTGCTTCTTCTTCTTCTTCTTCTGCGTACACAGTCAGACAGTAACCATTATTTTTTCGAAAAAAGCGGCGGTCATCCTGAGACTCTCGCCACTACCATAGAGCTTGTCTTGCAGTTCCACTGGCAATGGCCACATCTGCTCTCTCTGATCCTCGTATGTCGGGCAGTTCTGCAGCAGATGTTCAGTGGTCATTTTACCAGTACCGCACGGGCATTCGTCGGTACACCCTATCTTCAATTTGTTGAATAGGTGGTACCTCAGTCTGTTGTGGCCAGTGCGAAGTCTGAAGACAACGACCTGCTCTCTTCGGTTCAACTGGTAATAGGCATCGTTTTTGGTGTAACCAGTATGTTCGGTTTCCCATTTGGTCATGTATCTGGCTTTGATAAGCCGTTTTGACTCTTCGTACGTCATACTGGTATATGTTTGTGGTAGCCTTGCACCTTCTTTTGCCAGTCTGTCTGCCTCCTCGTTGCCTTGGATGTTGCAGTGTGACGGAACCCACTGTACCACCACCCTTTTTGGTGCGGACTGCTGGCACAGTTTGCAGAGTGCTGCTCTTAAGTCATTAAGCTCAGTGTTTTTCTGGCTTTTTAGCGCTGTGACTACTTCGAGAGCATCTGTCAGCAGGACTATATGGCTCTCATTTTCACTGTGTGTTACCATTTCTTCCACTGCCGCCCTCAGTGCCTCTGCCTCCGCTCTGAAATTGCTTGTGTACTTACCAGTAGCGAGTGACAGTGTTATTTGTCTGCTATTTGGTAGGTTCAGGAATGCTCCTGCCCCTCCGTTCTGTGTAGTGTTTGTTACAGAACCGTCGGTGTATGCATGGGTCCAGTCCATGCTTGGGTAGCTTTTCGTTATGAAGCTTAGGGTAGTGTCTCTCCTTTCTTTTTCAGTCTGGCAGTTTTAGTTTGCAATACCTGGTATATTTTCTACCACCTCTGGAAATATATCCTGCCTCCAAGTAGGTTTTCGTACAGTAGTGATGGGTTTTGGTGTTGTTAGTGCGTTTATGGGATCTTCGTGCATCTTTGCTTTGGCTATTTCTGCAAAGTTTCTCCGCTTTAGTTTCCCATTTCCCAAATTGTTTAGTCTCTGGTACATTGGATGGTCCGTCAGTCTTCGGAGTTTCTCTGACTGCAGCTGGGCTCTGCAGTCTCTTCTATCGGTCATGGATTGCAGTTTTGTAATCTTTTCAAGTTCTACAATTGGCGTTGACTTCATGCCACCTGTTATAATTCTCATGGCTTGGTTTTGAAGTTTGTTAACTTTATCGAAGTTCGCCTTCGCTGCTGTTGTCCATGCCGCAATGCCATACTCGAGAACTGGTCTCACTCTTCCAGTGTACAGTTTCTTTAGTATGCCTTCGTCTGCTCCCCAGCTTGTGCCAGCAAGTTTCCTCATGATCGCCATTCTTTCTCTGGCTTTCATTCGGTTTCTCTCAATCTGACTTTTCCATGTCATGCGCCGATCAAATGTGACTCCCAGATAGGTTGGGTTGTCGTTTTGCTGCAGGATTTTGCCATTTAGACTTAATTTGGTACTTTGGGGTTTTAATGAAAGCGAGAATATTGTGCACGTGGTTTTCTCCTCGTTTATTTTGACCAGCCATGAGTTCGCCCACTCTTCCAGCGATGTTAGGGCCGTCTGCATCCGATTTCTTGCTATGGTGAGATTCTTTTCAGAGGTCCACATAGCCAGATCGTCTGCAAACATTGAGCTATGGACTCTTCTTGGTATATTCTCTGTAATATCGTTTATATATACCAGGAAGAGTGTGGGTGACAATACTCCCCCTTGGGGTACTCCCTGCTCGAGTGTCACCTTTTTGCTCATCTGCCCTTGTACTTGGAGCTTTTATTAGTTCAAAACCAATCGTCGTTTCCCCTCCGGGGTTTGCGGCGTCCCCACTAGTGACTCTGGATAACTTTATGCTGATTGCATGGTCTCATGTGCCGGCGATGTATCTTTCAAATATCTGCCCTATCAAATGTTGATTTTACGTGGCATACCTACCATTATTATAACGGGTAGTAACGGGTATTAAAGTTGTTGCAGTTAAAAAGCTCGTAGTTGGATCTCAGACACTACCCTAAGCTTCATAACGAAAAGCTACCCAAGCATGGACTGGACCCATGCATACACCGACGGTTCTGTAACAAACACTACACAGAACGGAGGGGCAGGAGCATTCCTGAACCTACCAAATGGCAGAAAAATAACACTGTCATTCGCTACTGGTAAGTACACAAGCAATTTCAGAGCAGAGGCAGAGGCACTGAGGGCGGCAGTGGAAGAAATGGTAACACACAGTGAAAATGAGAGCCATATAGTCCTGCTGACAGATGCTCTCGAAGTAGTCACAGCGCTAAAAAGCCAGAAGAACACTGAGCTTAATGACTTAAGAGCAGCACTCTGCAAACTGTGCCAGCAGTCCGCACCAAAAAGGGTGGTGGTACAGTGGGTTCCGTCACACTGCAACATCCAAGGCAACGAGGAGGCAGACAGACTGGCAAAAGAAGGTGCAAGGCTACCACAAACAGATACCAGTATGACGTACGAAGAGTCAAAACGGCTTATCAAAGCCAGATACATGTCCAAATGGGAAACCGAACATACTGGTTACACCAAAAACGATGCCTATTACCAGTTGAACCGAAGAGAGCAGGTCGTTGTCTTCAGAATTCGCACTGGCCACAACAGACTGAGGTACCACCTATTCAACAAATTGAAGATAGGGTGTACCGACGAATGCCCGTGCGGTACTGGTAAAATGACCACTGAACATCTGCTGCAGAACTGCCCGACATACGAGGATCAGAGAGAGCAGATGTGGCCATTGCCAGTGGAACTGCAAGACAAGCTCTATGGTAGTGGCGAGAGTCTCAGGATGACCGCCGCTTTTTTCGAGAAAATAATGGTTACTGTCTGACTGTGTACGCAGAAGAAGAAGAAGAAGGATCTCAGACGTAGGCGGGCGGTCCGGATCGCGCCGGTTAACTGCCCGTTGTCTACCTGCCCTACCGTCTGTCGTCTCTCTCCCGCGGTGATCTTCGCTGAGCGTCCCGGGTGGCCGCCGCGTTTACGTGAAAAAATTAGAGTGTTCAAAGTAGGCCTCGGCTGCCTGAATAATGGTGCATGGAATAATAGAATAGGACCTCGGTTCTATTTTGTTGGTTTTCGGAACTGGAGGTAATGATTAACAGGGACAAACGGGAGCATTCGTATTTTGGCGTTAGAGGTGAAATTCTTGGATCGTCGCAAGACGAGCTACTCCGAAAGCATTTCTCAAGAATGTTTTCACTAATTAAGAACGAAAGTCAAGGCGCGAAGACGATCAGATACCGTCGCAGTTCTGACCATAAACGATGCCTACTAGCGATCCGCAGGAGCTGCTTCGATGACTCAGCGGGCAGCTTCCTGGAAACCAAAGTGTTTGGGTTCCGGGGAAAGTCTGGTTGCAAAGCTGAAACTTAAAGGAGTTGACGGAAGGTAACCACCAGCAGTGGAGCCTGCGGCTTAATTTGAAACAACACGCCAACACTATAATGATTGACAAACCGAGAGCACTTTCGTTGGGTCTAATAAGGAACGTGTGCTGGAATTAGACCTTCGGAAATCTGGGGCTAGTCTCTCGGTGGCTCTATCGGCTCGCATCCAGTGTTCGTTAAAGGAACTGACGGAAAGGCACTACCAGGAGTGGAGCCTGCGGCTAAATTGACTCAACACGCCAACACTGTAATGACTGACAGGCTGAGAGCATTTTCGTTGGGTCTAATAGGGAAATTGTGCTGGAATTAGAACCTCGGAAGACAGGCCAGTTTTACCCTACTAATGACAGGGCGTTGCTATAGTAATCCTGCTCATTCCGAGAGGAATCGCAAGTTTCAGACATTTGGTCATTGACTGAAAAATAGCTCTCTCTTAATTCGTTGGGTCTAATATGCGGAGGGAGTCATTAACAAAAAGCTTTCCCTAACACACCACCTGCATGAAGGTAAGATTGACGTGGCATTTATTTAAGAAACGCACCTCAACAACAACCACAAATTCTCAATCAGAGGATACCAGACATTTCGTATTGATAGAGAAGGTCACAAAGGAGGGTTTCTGATACTGACACGTAACTGCATACTGAGTAGCGCGGTAGCTGTCAATCACACCGAACAAGCAGAAATTGTAGGAGTCAACATAATGACACAAGAAACGAAGATCCGCATCTTCAACCTGTCGATCTCGAGTATGGAAATCAAGGACTCAAGCTGCCTAGAAATTGGAGACTTCAACAGCCACTCGAAGAGATGGGGATATTCGGACACAGTTAACAGAGGTGATGAAGTGGAAGACTGGGAGATAGACACAAATATATATTATCAATAGGCTGCAGGACAGTCCTAGCTTCTTTTCTAGAACATGGCATACCACCTCTACTCCAGACTTGGGCTTTTTCCACGGTGGATATTCACCACAAAATATACCGCCAGGTGGTAAACCAATTGGCATGTAGCTACCAGAGGCCAATTAGGCTAGAAGTTGATTTGGAAGTAGGCCCACAGGAAATAAAACCGCTGCCACGTTTGAACTATAAACGAGCCGACTGGGACAGATTTGCAATCCTGACAGATGGACTATGTGAAACCATCAACACACGGAATAACATGGTGGAAAGCCTAAGCAAAGCAATAATGCAAGCAGCCACCGAAACCATCCCAAGAGGGGCAAATAAAAACCTAAAAGCCAAATTGGAATGATGAATTGCAGAAAGCGGAAGACGAAGTCTCAAATGCTAGGAACAATCTATGGAGACAAATATCGCCCTCAAAGCCATCACTGCGAAATACACAAGAACACTAAACCAAATAACACGAGACAGCTGGAAAAACAAAACAGAAAGCTTCAATTTAGAAAAAGAAGGGAACAGACTATGGAAGTTAGTCAAAGCAATGAATGACGAAACTCCATCAAACAAACAAACTACCATCAAGCAGGGTGACAACATGCTCACTGGAAAAAAAGCAGCAAACGCCTTTATAGAACATTATGCCAGAGCAAACCACATTGATGTCCCTACAGAAAGGAATTCAGACATTAGTGAAGTACAAAAGAGCCACGAGAACATCAATTTGGCAACAGAGGAGTACATGATGGCAAAACTAACAATGAATGAAATGGAAGAGACCATGAGAGCTTTAAAGAAAAAGAAATCGCTAGGAAAAGATGGGGTAACAAACGAAATGCTGATGGGGTTGGACCAAATAGCAAAGAGGAAGTTACTATCAGTCCTGAAGCAACGCTGGAAAAGGGGAATTGTACCGCAGGCATGGAAAGATGCTGTACTTATACCAGTACCAAAGAAATAAAAAGATAGAACAGATCCAAATGGATACAGGCCCATCAGTCTACTGAGCTGTGTAGGCAAAGTGATCGAGCGTATGATAAACACCAGACTGATGTGGCACCTAGAAGAAAAACACATACTAATTCCACAGCAAGCAGGATTTAGACAACACAGATCCACTGAGGACCAGATCACTCTCATAGCCCAGGAAATAGAGGATGCTTACTAGGAGAAAAAACACACAGTAGCGGTTTGGGTTGATTTAGAGAAGGCATTTGACGAGGTGTGGAAAGAGGGACTTCAATTCAACCTACGAAGAAGTGAAGTTTGTAGGTAAATGTACAGATGGATCAACCACTACTTCAAAAACAGAACAGCCAGATTTCAAGTACAAGGGCAGATGAGCAAAAAGGTGATACTTGAGCAGGGAATACCCCAAGGGGGAGAACTGTCACCACCACTTTTCCTGGTTTATATAAACAACATCACAGAGAATATACCAAGAAGAGTCCACAGCTCCATATTTGCAGACGATCTAGCTATGTGGACCTCTGAAAAAAATCTCACCATATCAAGCATTCGGATGCAGCAGGCCCTAACATCGTTGGAGGAGTGGGAGAACTCATGGCTGGTAAAATAAATGACGAAAAAATAACATGTACGATATTCTCGCTTTCAAAAAAACCCTAGAACACCAAAATAAGTCTTAACGGAAATATCTGCCACCAATCGACAACCCAAACTACCTGGGAGTCACATTTGATCAGCGCATGACATAGAAAAGTCAAATCGAGAGAAACCGAATGAGAGCCAGAATGGCATTGCGGCATGGACAACAGCAGCAAAGGCGAACTTTGATCAAATTAGCAAATTTCAAAACCAAGCCATGAGAGTTAAAACAGGAGGCATGAAATCAACGCTAATTGTAGAACTTGAAAAGATTACAAATTCATGACCGACAGAAGAGACTGCAGAGCCCAGCAGCAAGCAGAGAAACTCAGAAGACTGACAGACCATCCAATGCATCAGAGACTAAATAAATTTGGAAATGGGAAACTAAAGCGGAGAAACTTTGCAGAAATAGCCAAAATAAAGATGAGCTAAGACCCTATGAACATATTAACAACACCAAAGCCCATCCCCACTGTACGCAAACCTTCCTGGAGGTAGCATATATTTCCGAATGTGGTAGAAAATATACCAGGTATTGCAAACAAGAACAGCCAGACTGAAAAAGAAAGAAGAGACATAACCCTGAGGTACATAACGGAAAACTATCCAAGCATGGACTGGACCCATGCATACACCGACGGTTCTGTTACAAACACAACACAGAACGGAGGGGCAGGGGTATTCCTGAGCCTACCAAATGGTAGACAAATAACACTGTCAGCGGCAACCGGAAAATACTCAAGCAATTTCAGAGCGGAGGCAGAGGCACTGAGGGCGGATGTGGAAGAAATGGTGACACACAGTGAAAATGAAAGCCATATAGTCCTGCTTACAGATGCTCTCGCCGTAGTCACAGCGCTAAAAAGCCAGAAAAACACTGAGCTTAATGACTTAAGAGCAGCACTCTGCAAACTGTGCCAGCAGTCCGCACCAACAAGGGTAGTGGTACAGTGGGTTCCATCCCACTGCAACATCCAAGGCAACGAGGAGGCAGACAGACTGGCAAAAGAAGGTGCAAGACTACCACAAACAGATACCAGTATGACGTACGAAGAGTCAAAACGGCTTATCAAAGCCAGATACATGACCAAATGGGAAACCGAACATACTGGTTACACCAAAAACGATGCCTATTACCAGTTGAACCGAAGAGAGCAGGTCGTTGTCTTCAGACTTCGCACTGGCTACAATAGACTGAGGTACCACCTATTCAACAAATTGAAGATAGGGTGTACCGACGAATGCCCGTTCGGTACTGGTAAAATGACCGCTCTACATCTGCTGCAGAACTGCCCGACATACGAGGATCAGAGAGAGCAGATGTGGCCATCACCAGTGGAACTGCAAGACAAGCTCTATAGCAGTGGCGACAGCCTCAGGATGACCGCCGCTTTTTTCGAAAAAATAATGGTTACTGTCTGACTGCGTACGCAGAAGAAGAAGAAGAAATACTTGGACAAGCAGAACATAGCTCAAAAAGTGAATAAAACAGCAAAAATAGGCTTCGAAAAAAAAATTTGTTCTGAGGATCAAGATTGAAAGTAAAAGCTTCTTTTCTTATCTTAGAAATAACAATGAACGAAAGACAAAGTAGGCCCTCTCATAGACAGCACAAGAAAAATAATAAGTGAGAATAGCGAGGCAGCTATTCTGCTCAATCAGTACTTTGGCACAGTCTACACAATAGAAGACTGCTCCAAGATCCCAGAGCCTATAGATAATTTTCAAAGAGTCATGGATACAGCGGGATTAAGATCAATCTGTATACTGGAGAAAATGTGTTTTTTTTTAATTGAAAGTGTTGAAAGTGGATAAATGTCCAGGTAAAGATGGTATTCATCTAAAATTGCTGTTTGAAATTAGAGACCAACTAGCAAAACAATTGACTATATTATGTTCTCAATCACTTACAAAAGATATTGTTTCACGGGATTTGAAAGAAGCAGGAGTGATCCCCTTATTCAAAAACAGCAATAAAATCAGATCCAGCAAATTATGGACCTGTGAATTTAACAAACATAGTCTGTAAATTGTTAGAGCCAATAATTAAAGAAAATATTGTAATGCATTTAAACAATTTTAATCTAATGAGAATTAGTCAGCATGGGTTTACTAGAGGGAGATCATACTTAGCAAATCTATTAGAATTATTGGAGTAGGTTACTAAAATGTTAGATTGGCATGGGAGCCAGTGGATGTTATATATCTAGATTTTGCAATGGCCTGTGAAAGAGTATCTCATCAAAGATTTTTTCGAAAGCTAAAATTACATGGAATAGGTTGCCAATTGAATTGAAAATCGGTTAACGGGAAGAAGGCAGAGGGTGGGCATAAATAAGGAGTACTTGAGTCGTTTGAAGTGAAAAGTGGAGTGCCACAGGGCTCGGTTTTGGAACCAATTTTGTTCTTAACATATTTATATAAACGATTTGGACATTGATATGAGATCCATGTTTGCAAAATTTGCTGATGAAATAAAACTATACAGTAGTGTCTCATCCAAAGCAGAAGTGGACATATTGAGGTCGGATTTAGATATAATTCGAGAAAAGTATGTAGGCTGGCAAAAGGAGTTTAATGTAGATAAATGTACAGTCATTGACATGGGAAGATCTAATATGGAACATAGTTTTATAATGGACGAGAACAATATTAGAAAGATAGATAAGGAAAGGGACCTAGGAGTTATAATAGATCATTCAGGAAAGGTGAGTGAGCAAGTTCAGGTAGCAGTGAAAAAGGCAAATGCAATGTTAGGTATGATAACAAGAAATATTAAACATAGGAGCAATGAAGTGATAGACAAACTGTGTAAAGCATTAGTTAAATCTAGATTGGAGTACTGTGTGAAGGTGTGGAGTTCTTATCGTAGAGGATATAGAAACATGCTGGAAAGAATACAAAAAAGAGCGACATAGTTGATAGTGGGATTCCAGAATTACAGTTACTAGGAAAGACTCGGAAAAATCGGCCTACAGTGTCTAGAAAAAAAGAAGAATTTGACGTGACAATACAAGTGTATAAGGTGATCAGAAAAACAGATAAATTAAGCTATAACAAGTTTTTAAAAATACAACTGCCCACAAGAACAAAAGGGCATAGCTACAGATTAACTAAAGATAGGTCCGGAATAGACATTAGGAAATATTTTTTTAGTCAAAGACTGGTGAATTCTTGGAATGCTTTGCCACATGAGGTAGTGGAGGCAGGGACACTTAATGGATTTAAGAATAAATTGGATACGCATAGCTTTTAGAGCAAGGTAATGCAAATTAAACTTGTTGTATACAGACTAAGCAGGCTCCTAAACCTGTATACAGACGTTAGTTAAGCTATGAAGGGCAGCGGAACCAATCTCCGGTAAGGTGTATCATGTTCTTCTGTTCGAGTGAAATAAACAAACATAGCCAGCACACGACGTGACCACAGCAGGGGCAAAGCGACCTGTAGTCCTCAGTCTAAGCACATATCGACTACCCCAGCAATGGGATATAAAGTCGTACCACAGTTGCTTTTGTAAAAATAGCTGTCTGATCTTCTTGCCTTGGCTAGAAACGAGGGTGTCTGTATATCTTGATTTTGATTCACTGGCATTTCTATGACTCTCTTGATCCTGTCGTTCTCTTTCTGACAGTGTCATAATCCTGACTTGGTGGTACACTCTCTGAGAGTGTCATAATCCTGACTTGGTGGTACACTCTCTGAGAGTGTCATAATCCTGACTTGGTGGTACACTCTCTGAGAGTGTCATAATCCTGACTTGGTGGTACACTCTCTAAGAGTGTCAAAATCCTGGCTTGGTGGTGCACTCTCTGAGAGTGTCATAAACCTGACTTGGTGGTACACTCTCTGAGAGTATTTGCTCACACTGGGAGAGCTCACGCTCTCTCTCTCTCTCTCTCGCTCGCTCTCTCTCTCTGACAGTGTCATAAACAAGTCTTGGTGGTACACTCTCTGGGAGTATTTGCTCACACTGGGAGAGCCCACTCTCTCTCTCTCTCTCGCTCGCTCTCTCTGACAGTGTCATAATCATGTCTTGGTGGTACACTCTCTGAAAATCTTTTTGTTTACACTGTGAGAGTTCACTCTCTCTTTCTTTCTTTTTCTGAGTGGTATAAGCCTGTCTTGATGGTGGACTCTCTGAGAGTGTTTGCTGACACTGTGAGAGCTCACTCTCTCTCTCTCTTTCTTTCTCTCTCTCTCTCTCGATCTCTCTGACAGCGTCATAATCCTCTCTTGGGGGTACACTCTCTGAGAGTCTGTTTGCTTACACTGTGCGAGTTCACACTCTCTGACAGTGTCATAATCCTGTCTTGGTGGTACACTCAGAACTAATATATTCGCTTATTAATTACATTTAACGTACATTTGCCATGGGAATAGACTTTTCAGACATACCTGCTTTTGGATCTATTAATGCATCTTTTACATGGTTAGCATTGTCTTTGTATTGTTTTAGTGGTACAAACAAACGAATATGTGATCCAATATCCAGGTTTTTTTCTTCACAATAATTTTGTTTTCTGTCTCTTCCTCATTCGCCTTAAACCTCTTACCCTTGATTTTCTTTACAACAAAATTCTCTTTTTCTTTCCATGTTTTACTTAGTTTGGAAGTAAAATGTGTATCGGTTTCTTTATTGCATCTGTCCGTTTTCAAGAACACAATTGTTAACATGTGTTTTCCATTTCCAATAGTTCACATTATTCAACCTATTGCCGCATATATTTCTAAACATCGGTCTATCGTACCCTACATGTGATAGTAGTAAAGAAAACGAGGTCGTATAGTTTTGTTAGTCCTTCTGCCGGTATTGTTAGTCGATTGTAGGAGATCACCCACGTGTTTTTGCGGACATTTTGACTTTGCTAGCGTATGACTGATTTTGAATCGCACGGTCGTTCGTCTTTTCATTTCTCCCACCACTGGAATTACACCAAAATATCGGATAGGATATCCCATAGCAGACACTACCATGAGTGACGAAGAGTTCAGAGTTTAGATTGTATAAGCCTCAGTTTTTATTAGGCAGGGTGGCTAGTTTCCTCGCTCGCTGTCATTCCCATTCTAATAATCAACCACAACTGGATCCACTAGAGCATATCCATACCGTGGATCGAATCCGGTAACTTTGCTGTATTAAGCGATCGCATTACATTGCTGCTGAAGTTCATACCTTCTGTTGTTGGTAGCTCATCATGGTAACAGACTACCTAGGACTACAAATAAATATACTAGACACTATACTTTATCCATGCGTGTGCTTTGTTAGTTCCATAATGGGGTTTGCTCAATACAAGTAATTGTCCTGATCTCCTGTTAGTATGATCGAAGAACATTAAACGTTATTTATTTAAAATTCTTCGTATCTAACTTTAAACAGTTTTGTCGTCATATATTCTCGTTTATTTACTTTTGAAGAAAATAATTGTTTGTAGAGTTTCCTTTCATTACCGTTAGCTCATCGTTTATTACATTTTTTCAGAAATTGTTCACAACAATTCATGAATAAAATAAATCAAAGTCAGATAATTCCTTTACAATATGCATATTTCTATACAAAATGGTATATGATTTTTTTCTTAGTCATATTCTGCTTCCAATCCATTGGAAACACGTTTTAAATAGGTATCGTACAGACGTGTGTGTAACCAAAAGGGCATCCAAACAAATACAATTTGTTTTTGTGCTGTACTTTGATAAACGCAGTCGTCGTCAAACGAACTTTCAACACTTGACCATCAACCCTATGGTAATTCAACACTTAACCATCAACCCTATGGCAATTCTTTTTCTTCTTCTTCTGCTTCTTCTTCTTGTTCTTCGTACGCTGATTACAGCGATATACGTTGCACTGTCGCCCAGTGCATCCGATTTCAACAGGCGTTTCTGAAGGGATGTCCCCTTAGCCTGTTGCTGTCCCCAGCCTATCTGCAAAGCAGCAGTTGTCTGTAGTCAGAGTTGTCGCTCTTAGGGAAGTTGTCTTGCAGGACTATCGAGTCTTCCCCCACTCGTGTCTATAGGGTGTGGTGATGATATTATATGATGTGATGGACTGTATGTACTAGTTCTTCAAGTATCTTGGAAGAGAGGCAGTCCAGTGGGTCTGTGTCCCAGGATTGTCACGTCCTACCAGAAACGTAGCAAATGCATGTGAGTGAGGTACCTCCTTGTTCCCTTTATTTTATTGGCTCCTCTGCAGTGATGGTACGCCTAGCATTCCCCGCCACCTGGGAGGTTGTCACAATAGGGCAGAGGTGCAATGTCGGCTGGCCTGCATCTCTTCTGCGTCCATTTGGGATGACTGATAGCAGACAGAGATAAAGAACGAAGCAGAAGCAGGAGTGCATTTAACCAGGGAACAAGCTAGCCTAGTCATGGCACGGAGATGTTGTTCGCCTGGTGTGCGGACATATCTCATGATCAAGGGCTGAGTCTCAACAGTTCGCAGTGAGGTGGCTGCTCTATTGCTTTCGACACCCTGGCCGAGAACTAAGTCTTCTACTAATGGTTTCACACCTCAACGCCGTATGGGGTGAATATTAAGCAGCTTCCCGCCCGCTTTGATCGGTGGGACGGCAGAGATCTCTTTCTGCGGCTCGACCGGGTCGGGCTGAGACGCGAGCACCATGTTCCAGCCATATCGTTGCCTCCCGTCGCAGTGGTGCTGAGATTCAGAGCGGGATTCCGGCCTAGAGGACTTCGGCCGTAATCCCTCAGATGGTAGCCTCGCACCATTGTCTTATAAGCCAAGCACGTAGATCAAGTGTCTGAGACCTGCGATTCCTCTCGGATTGAGCATAATTACCAGAGCATCGACCTGTCATTAGTAGGGTAAAAATGACCTGTTTTCTGAGTGTCTAATACCAGCACCCGTTCCCTATAAACCCAACGAATCGAGATAGAGAGCTATTTGAATGACCAAGTGTTTTTTTTTTTTTTTTTTTTTTTTTTTTTTTTTCGTTCGCCTTATTTCTCTTATCCCCAAGGCGGTGTGCGTTGCACTGTGGTTTTTATTTTGCGCCTGTCGGCCCAGTGCATCCGACTTCAGCATGCATTTTATGTAAGGGTCTGCTTCCTCCTGCATTTTCTAAGGGTTTGCTTCCCCGGGGTAACGGCCGGTGCTGTGATGGGGATCGAACCCAGCACCTTCTGGTTGTGAGCCGTGCCACTTAACCACTAGGCCACGCCGTCCCCCGACCAAGTGTTTGAAACCTGCGATTCCTCTCGGATTGAGTAGGATTACCGTAGCAATGCCCTGTCATTAGTTAGGTAAAACTGACCTGTCTTCTGAGGGTCTAATACCAGCACCTATTCCCTATTAGACCCAACGAATTAAGAGCTATTAGTCAGTCAATGACCAAGTGTCTGAAACCTGCGATTCCTCTATGGTAATTCAACACTTGACCATCAACCCTATGGTAATTCAACACTTGACCATCAACCCTATTGTAATTCAACACTTGACCATCAACCCTATGGTAATTCAACACTTGACCATCAACCATATCGTTATTTAACACCTGCACCATCAACTTTATCATCATTTAACACTTGTACCATCAACGTTATCATCATTGGACGCTTGGACCATCAAACGTATCGTCATGTTACACTTGGACCATCAAACGTATCGTCATTTGACACTTGTAACATCAACATTATCGTCATTAAACACCAATACCATGAACATTATCGTCATTAGACACTTGTATCATCAACCTTATCGTCATTTGACATTTGACCATCAGCTTTATCGTCATTTAACCTTTCTACCATTAACCGTATCGTAATTTGACACTTGTACCATCAAACCTATCGTCATTTGACATTTGACCATCAACCCTATGGTTGTATCTTCTTCTTCTTCTTCGTACGCAGTCAGACAGTAACCATTATTTTTTCGAAAAAAGCGGCGGTCATCCTGAGGCTGTCGCCACTGCCATAGAGCTTGTCTTGCAGTTCCACTGGTGATGGCCACATCTGCTCTCTCTGATCTTCGTATGTCGGGAAGTTCTGCAGCAGATGTTCAGCGGTCATTTTACCGGTACCGCACGGGCATTCGTCGGTACCACCTATCTTCAATTTGTTGAATAGGTGGTACATCAGTCTATTGTGGCCAGTGCGAAGTCTGAAGACAACGACCTGCTCTCTTCGGTTCAACTGGTAATTGGCATCGTTTTTGGTGTAACCAGTATGTTCTGTTTCCAATTTGGTCATGTATCTGGCTTTGATAAGCCGTTTTGACTCTTCGTACGTCATACTAGTATCTGTTTGTGGTAGTCTTGCACCTTCTTTTGTCAGTCTGTCTGCCTCCTCGTTGCCTTGGATGTTGCAGTGTGATGGGACCCACTGTACCACTACCCTTTTAGGTGCGGACTGCTGGCACAGTTTGCAGAGTGCTGCTCTTAAGTCATTAAGCTCAGTGTTTTTCTGGCTTTTTAGCGCTGTGACTACAGCGAGAGCATCTGTAAGCAGGACTTAATGGCTTTCATTTTCTTTATGTGTCACCATTTCTTCCACTGCCGCCCTCAGTGCCTCTGCCTCCGCTCTGAAATTGCTTGTGTACTTACCAGTAGCGAATGACAGTGTTATTTTTCTACCATTTGGTAAGTTCAGGAATGCTCCTGCCCCTCCGTTCTGTGTAGTGTTTGTTACAGAACCGTCGGTGTATGCATGGGTCCAGTCCATGCTTGGGTAGTTTTTCGATATAAAGCTTTGGGTAGTATCTCTCTTTTCTTTTTCAGTCTGGCCGTTTTTGTTTCCAATACCTGGTATATTTTCTACCACCTCTGGAAATATATCCTGCCTCCAGGTAGGTTTTCGTACAGTAGTGATGGGTTTTGGTGTTGTTAGTGCGTTTATGGGATCTTCGTGCATCTTTGCTTTTGCTATTTCTGCAAAGTTTCTCCGCTTTAGTTTCCCATTTCCCAAATTGTTTAGTCTCTGGTGCATTGGATAGTCGGCCAGTCTTCGGAGTTTTTCTGACTACAGCTGGACTCTGCAGTCTCTTCTATCGCTCATGGATTCCAGTTTTGTAATCTTTTCAAGTTCTACAATTGGCGTTGACTTCATGCCTCCTGTTATAACTCTCATGGCTTGGTTTTGAAGTTTGCTAACTTTATCGAAGTTCGCCTTTGCTGCTGTTTTCCATGCCGCAATGCCATACTCGAGAACTGGTCTCACTCTTCCAGTGTAAATGTTCTTTAGTATGCTTTCGTCCGCTCCCCAGCTTGTGCCAGCAAGTTTCCTCATGATCGCCATTCTTTCTCTGGCTCTCATTCGGTTTCTCTCGATCTGACTTTTCCATGTCATGCGCCGAGCAAATGTGACTCCCAGATAGTTTGGGTTGTCGTTTGGCTGCAGAAATTTCCCTTTAAACTTGACTTGGTGTTTTGGGGTTTGATTGAAAGCGAGAATATTGTGCATGTGGTTTTCTCCTAGTTTATTTTGACCAGCCATGAGTTCGCCCACTCTTCCAGCGATGTTAGGGCCTGCTGCATCCGATTTCTTGCAATGGTGATATTCTTTTCAGAGGTCCACCTAGCCAGATCGTCTGCAAACATTGAGCTATGGACTCTTCTTGGTATATTCTCTGAAATGTCTTTTATATACACCAGGAAGAGTGTGAGTGACAGTACTCCCATTTGGGGTACTCCCTGCTCGAGTGTCACCTTTCTGCTCATCTGCTTTGTAATTGGACTCTGGCCGTTCTGTTTTTGAGGTAGTGGTTGATCCACTTGTACATTTTCCCACAGACATCACTTCTTCTTAGCTTGACTCTAAGTCCATCTTTCCAGACTTTGTCAAATGCCTTTTCCAGGTCCACCCAAACCGCTACTGTGTGCTTGTGTGCCTGGTAGGCATCTTCTATTTCCTGGGCTATGAGGATGACCTGGTCCACAGTGGATCTGTGCTGTCTAAAGCCGGCTTACTGTGGAATTAGTATTCGTTTTTCTTCCAGATGCCACATAAGCCTGGTGTGTATCATACGTTCCATCAGTTTGCTGTCACAGCTCAGTAGGCTGATAGGCCTGTATACATTTGGATCTCGGAGAGGGAGCATGAGAAACGGCTACCACATCCAAGGAAGGCAGCAGGCGCGCAACTTACCTACTCCCGGCACGGGGAGGTAGTGACGAAAAATAACAATACGGTACTCTTTCGAGGCCCCGTAATTGGAATGAGTACACTTTAAACCTTTAACGAGGATCTATTGGAGGGCAAGTCTGGTGCCAGCAGCCACGGAAATTCCAGCTCCAATAGCGTATATTAAAGTTGTTGCAGTTAAAAAGCTCGTAGTTGGATTTCAGGCGCAGGCGGGCGGTCCGGCTCGCGCCGGTTCACTGCCCGTTGTCTCCTGCCCTACCGTCTGCCGGCTCTCTCCCACGGGTGCTCTTCGCTGAGCGTCCTGGGTGGCCGGCGCGTTTACTTTGAAAAATTAGAGTGTTCAAAGCAGGCCTCGGCTGCCTGAATAATGGTGCATGGAATAATGGAATAGGACCTCGGTTCTATTTTGTTGGTTTTCGGAACTGGAGGTAATGATTAACAGGGACAAACGGGGGCATTCGTAATGCTGCGTTAGAGGTGAAATTCTTGGATCGCCGCAAGACGAGCTACTGCGAAAGCATTTGTCAAGAATGTTTTCATTAATCAAGAACGAAAGTCAGAGGCGCGAAGACGATCAGATACCGTCGTAGTTCTGACCATAAACGATGCCGACTAACGATCCGCAGGAGTTGCTTCGATGACTCTGCGGGCAGCTTCCGGGAAACCAAAGTGTTTGGGTTCCGGGGGAAGTATTGTTGCAAAGCTGAAACTTAAAGGAATTGACGGAAGGGCACCACCAGGAGTGGAGCATGCGGCTTAATTTGACTCAACACGGCCAACACTGAAATGATTGACATGCCGAGACCACTCTCCTGGGGTCTAATATGGAACTGGTGCTGGACTTAGACCCCCAGAAATCTGGGGTTATGCTCCCTGTGGCCCGGTTTTGTCTGCATCCAGTGTTTGATAAAGGAATTGACGGAAGAGCACTATCAGGAGTGGAGCCTGAGACCTAAGTTAACTTAACACGCCAATACTGCAGAATGACTATCAAAAAGTACACCTTCGTGGGGTCTAATAGAGAACATGTGCTGGTATTAGACCCTCGAAAATTTTGGGGCTACCCTCTAAGAAACTTGATTGTCTCGCTAAGGGAATTGACGGAAGGGCACCACCAGGTGTGGAACCTGCGGCTTAATTTGACTGAACACAGCAATACTGTAGAACAACTGACAAATCGAGAGCACTGCCGTTTGGGTCTAATAATGAACGTACGCTGGTATTAGACTCACAAATGACAAGTCAGCTCTGAAACACCCAAATAAAAGAACGCTACGGAAATCGTGTTTAACTTTGCAGAAACCGCAGATTTCAAGTACCTGGTCATTGACAAACAAAAGCCCTCAATAAATTCGTCTGACCAAATAGTGAACGGGTGCTGGAAATAGATCATCTGAAGACAGGTCAGTTTTACCCTACAAATGACAGGGCGTTGCTACGGAAAACCAGCTCAAATCGAGAGGAGCCGCAGACACTTTGGTTCACGTACCAGGCTGATAAGCCAAGGGCGCGAGGCTACCATGTGGGGGATTACATCCGAACCCTTGTAAGCCGCAATCCCGCCCAAAATCTCAGCACCACTGCAATGGGAGGCTCCTACATGCTCGGGACCTGGGGCTTGCGCCCCAGCCCTATCAGGTAGAGCCACAGTAAGAGGCCCTTTCCGCCCGCCAATCAAAGCGGGCGGACAACTGCTTGATACTCACCCTATACGGCGATGGGTGCGAAAAACACCAACAAAAGACTTAGTACCTGGTCGGGGTGTCGAAAACAGTGGAGCAGCCACCTCACTGTGAACTGTAAAGACTCAACCACTGACCGTGAGAGTTGTCCGCACACCAGGCGAACAACATCTCTGTGACATTACCAGGCTTGTCCTCTGGCTGAATGCACTCCGGCTACGATATCTACCTCTGTACGTTATCAGCCATATAACTATCATACTGGACGCAGAAGAGATGCAGACCAGCGGACATTGCACACCTGCCCCACTGTGTCAACACCCCAGGTGGCGGGGAATGCTAGGCGTACCATCCCTGCATAGAAGCCAAGAAAATAAAGGGAAAAAGAGATACCCCACTCACATGCAAATGCTACGTTTCTGGCAGGACGTGACGATCCTGGGATACAGACACACTGGACTGCCTCTCTTCCGGGTAAACCAGTCCATCTCATATATCATCACATATCATCATTGCACCCTATAGACACGAGTAGTGAAGACTCGATAGTCTGGTAAGACAACTTCCATAAGAGAGAAAACTCTGATCGTAAACAACTGCTGCCTTGCAGATAGGCTGGGGACAGCCAAAGGCTAAGGAGGGCATCCCTACAGAAACGCCTGTTGAAATCGGATGCACGGGGCCGCAAGCCTTACAAAACAGTGCAACGTAAATCACAGTATGATGGCAGTACAACCTATTAGAAAAACGTATGGCGCTCATCCTGAGGAGACCCGCCAGGCAGCGATAGCGCCGGGCCTCACGCCTCGAAGGGGCCCACCCTTGACTACTGGTGGTCACCCACCCATGTGTCGTGGAGTCAAGGCACATGGCTATGGGGCAACGTCTATTGGCAAAAACCTCAAGACCCTCAAAATACTACAGTGGAATGCGGAGGGAGTCATTAACAAAAAACTTTCCCTAACACACCACCTGCATGAAGGTAAGATTGACGTGGCATGTATCCAGGAAACGCACCTCAACAATAACCATAAATTCTCAATCAGAGGATACCAGACCTTCCGTCTAGATAGAGAAGGCCACAAAGGAGGGGTCCTGATACTGACCAGAAACAGCATACCGAGTAGCGCGGTACCTGTCAATCACACCGGACAAGCAGAAATTGTAGGAGTTGACATAATGGCTCAAGAGACGAAACTCCGCATTTTCAATCTGTACGGACCACCAAACAGAGACCTATCGCTCTCGAGTATGGAGGTCAGAGACTCCAACTGCATAGTAGTTGGAGATTTCAACAGCCACTCGGAGAGATGGGGATACTCTGACACAGACAGCAGAGGTGACGAAGTGGAAGATTGGGAGATAGATGCAAATCTCTCCCTAATCAATAGGCCGGAGGATAGCCCTAGCTTCTATTCAAGAACATGGCATACCACCTCGACTCCAGATTTGGCCTTCTCCACACAGGACATACACTATAAAATAGACCGCCAGGTGCTAAACCAACTGGCAGGTAGCGACCACAGGCCGATCAGGCTAACCATTGACATGGAAGTAGGCCCACAGGAAACAAAACCGCTCCCACGTTGGAATTACAAACGAGCCGACTGGGACAGATTTGCAATCCTGACAGATGGGCTGTGTGAAACCATCAACACACGAAACACCAAAATGAAGCCCATGGTAGAGAGCCTAAGCAAGGCAATAATGCAAGCCGCCACTGAAACCATCCCAAGAGGAGCTAGGAAAAACTATAAGCCCTACTGGAATGATGAGTTACAGAAAGTGGAAGATGCACTAACAAATGCTAGGAACATGGCAGAACGAGAAAAATCCATGGAGGCAAACATCGCCCTCAAAGCCGCCGCGGCGAAGTACAAACACACTCTCAAGCAAACAGCAAGAGAAAGCTGGAAAAATAAAACGGAAAGTCTAAACCTGGACAAAGAAGGGAACAAGCTATGGAAGCTAGTCAGAGCCATGAATGACGAAACCCCGTCAAATAAACAAATTACTATCAAGCAGGGCGAGAACTTGATCACAGGTAAGAAAGCCGCAAACGCCTTTGTCGATCACTATGCCAGAGCAAACCACATCGAGGTCCCTGCAGATAAGCATACAGACATTAGCGAAGAGCTAAAGGGACACGAAAACATAAGTATGGCTCCTGAAGAGCACATGATGGTCAAACTAACAATGCGCGAAATGGAAGAGGCCATGAGAACACTAAAGAAAAGGAAATCTCCCGGAAAAGACGGGATAACAAACGAAATGCTGATGGGGCTGGGCCAAACAGCGAAGAAGAAACTGCTATCGGTCCTAAACCAAAGCTGGAAAAGGGGAATTGTACCACAGGCATGGAAAGATGCAATACTGGTACCAGTACCAAAAACAGGAAAGGACAAAACAGATCCAAATGGATACAGGCCCATAAGCCTACTGAGCTGTGTCGGCAAGCTGATGGAACGGATGATAAACACCAGACTGATGTGGCATCTGGAAGAAAAACGAAGACTAATTCCACAGCAAGCCGGCTTTAGACAGAACAGATCCACTGAGGACCAGGTCATCCTCATAGCCCAGGAGATAGAAGATGCCTACCAGGCACAGAAACACACAGTAGCTGTTTGGGTGGATCTGGAAAAGGCATTTGACAAAGTCTGGAAGGATGGACTTAGAGTCAAGCTAAGAAGAAGTGATGTCTGTGGGAAGATGTACAAGTGGATCAACCACTACCTCAAACAAAGAACGGCCAGAGTCCAAGTACAAGGGCAGATGAGCAAAAAGGTCACACTCGAGCAGGGAGTACCCCAAGGGGGAGTATTGTCACCCACACTCTTCCTGGTATATATAAACGATATTACAGAGAATATACCAAGAAGAGTCCATAGCTCAATGTTTGCAGACGATCTGGCTATGTGGACCTCTGAAAAGAATCTCACCATAGCAAGAAATCGGATGCAGACGGCCCTAACATCGCTGGAAGAGTGGGCGAACTCATGGCTGGTCAAAATAAACGAGGAGAAAACCACGTGCACAATATTCTCGCTCTCATTAAAACCCCAAAGTACCAAATTAAGTCTAAATGGCAAAATCATGCAGCCAAACGACAACCCAACCTATCTGATTTGATCGGCGCATGACATGGAAAAGTCAGATTGAGAGAAACCGAATGAAAGCCAGAGAAAGAATGGCGATCATGAGGAAACTTGCTGGCACAAGCTGGGGAGCAGACGAAGGCATCCTAAAGAAACTGTACACTGGAAGAGTGAGACCAGTTCTCGAGTATGGCATTGCGGTATGGACAACAGCAGCGAAGGCGAACTTCGATAAAGTTAACAAACTTCAAAACCAAGCCATGAGAATTATAACAGGTGGCATGAAGTCAACGCCAATTGTAGAACTTGAAAAGATTACAAAACTGCAATCCATGACCGATAGAAGAGACTGCAGAGCCCAGCTGCAGTCAGAGAAACTCCGAAGACTGACGGACCATCCAATGTACCAGAGACTAAACAATTTGGGAAATGGGAAACTAAAGCGGAGAAACTTTGCAGAAATAGCCAAAGCAAAGATGCACGAAGATCCCATAAACGCACTAACACCAAAACCCATCACTACTGTACGAAAACCTACTTGGAGGCAGGACATATTTCCAGAGGTGGTAGAAAATATACCAGGTATTGCAAACAAAAACTGCCAGACTGAAAAAGAAAGGAGAGACACTACCCTAAGCTTCATAACGAAAAGCTACCCAAGCATGGACTGGACCCATGCATACACCGACGGTTCTGTAACAAACACTACACAGAACGGAGGGGCAGGAGCATTCCTGAACCTACCAAATGGCCTACCAAACAGATACCAGTATGACGTACGAAGAGTCAAAACGGCTTATCAAAGCCAGATACACGACCAAATGGGAAACCGAACATACTGGTTACACCAAAAACGATGCCTATTACCAGTTGAACCGAAGAGAGCAGGTCGTTGTCTTCAGACTTCGCACTGGCCACAACAGACTGAGGTACCACCTATTCAACAAATTGAAGATAGGGTGTACCGACGAATGCCCGTGCGGTACTGGTAAAATGACCACTGAACATCTGCTGCAGAACTGCCCGACATACGAGGATCAGAGAGAGCAGATATGGCCATTGCCAGTGGAACTGCAAGACAAGCTCTATGGTAGTGGCGAGAGTCTCAGGATGACCGCCGCTTTTTTCGAGAAAATAATGGTTACTGTCTGACTGTGTACGCAGAAGAAGAAGAAGGATCTGTTTTTTCCCTTTCCTTTTTTTGGTACTGGTACCAGTACTTCGTCTTTTCATGTCTGGGGAACAATTCCCCTTTTTCTGCTTTATTTTAGGACCGTTAGCAGCTTCCTATTCGCTGTTTGGCCCAGCCCCATCAGCATTTCGTTTGTTATCCCGTCTTTTCCGGGAGATTTCCTTTTCTTTAATGTTCTCATGGCCTCTTCCATTTCGCTCATTGTTAATTTGGCCATCATATGCTCTTCAGGTGACGTACTGATGTTGTAGTTCCCCTTTTGCTCTTCGCTAATGTATGTATGCCTATCTGCAGGGACCTCGATGTGGTTTGCTCTGGCATAGTGATCGACAAAAGCGTTTGCAGCTTTTTTACCAGTGAGCAAGTTTTCGCCCTGCTTGATGGTAATTTGTTTGTTTGACGGGGTTTTTTCATTCATGGCTCTGACTAGCTTCCATAGCTTGTTCCCTTCTTTGTCCAGGTTTAGGCTTTCCGTATGGTATTTCCAGCTCTCTCTTGCTGTTTGCTTGAGAGTGTATTTTTATTTCACCGTGGCGGCTTTGAGGGCGATGTTTGCCTCCATAGATTGTTCTCGCTCTGCCATGTTCCTAGCATGTGTTACTGCATCTTCCGCTTTCTGCAACTCATCATTCCAATAGGGCTTATAGTTTTTCCTAGCCCCTCTTGGGATGGTTTCAGTGGCGGCTTGCATTTTTGCCTTGCTTAGGCTTTCCACCATGGGCTTCATTTTGTTGTTTCGTGTGTTGATGATTTCACACAGCCCATCTGTCAGGATTGCAAATCTGTCCCAGTCTGCTCGTTTGTAATTCCAACGTGGAAGCGGTTTTGTTTCCTGTGGGCCTACTTCCATGTCAATGGTTAGCCTGATCGGGCTGTGGTCGCTACCTGCCAGTTGGTTTAGCACCTGGCGGTCTATTTTATGGTGTATGTCCTGTGTGGAGAAGGCCGAATCTGGAGTCGAGGTGGTATGCCATGTTCTTGAATAGAAGCTAGGGCTATCCTCCGGCCTATTGATTAGGGAGAGATTTGTGTATATCTCCCAATCTTCCACTTCGTCACCTCTGCTGTCTGTGTCCGAGTATCCCCATCTCTCCGAGTGGCTGTTGAAATCTCCAACTACTATGCAGTTGGAGTCTTTGACGTCCATACTCGAGAGCGATAGGGATTTATTTGGTGGTCCGTACAGATTGAAAATGCGGAGCTTCGTCTCTTGAGCCATTAAGTCAACTCCTACAATTTCCGCTTGTCCGGTGTGATTGACAGATACCGCGCTACTCGGTATGCAGTTTCGGTTCAGTATCAGGACCTCTCCTTTGTGACCTTCTCTATCGAGACGGAAGGTCTGGTATCCTTTGATTGAGAATTTATGGTTTTTTGAGGTGCGTCTCCTGGATACATGCCACGTCAATCTTACCTTCATGCAGGTGATGTGTTAGGGAAAGCTTTTTGTTAACGACACCCTCCGCATTCCACTGTAGTATTTTGAGGGTCTTGAGTTTTGTCAAGAAAAGTTGCCCCATAGCCATGTGCCTTGACTCCACGACACATGGGTGGGTGACCACCAGTAGTCAAGGGTGGGCCCCTTCGAGGCGTGAGGCCCGGCACTATTGCTGACTGGCGGGACTCCGCAGGATGAGCGCCATACGTTTTTCTGATCGGTTGTACTGTCATCATACTGCGATTTACGTTGCACAGTTTTGTTAGGCTTGCGGCCCCGTGCATCCGATTTCAACAGACGTTTCTGTAGGGATGCCCTCCTTAGCCTTTGGCTGTCCCCAGCCTATCTGCAAGGCAGCAGTTGTTTATGATCCGAGTTGTCTCTCTTATGGAAGTTGTCTTACCAGACTAACGAGTCTTCACTACTCGTGTCTTTAGAGTGCGGTGATGATATATGAGATGATATATGAGATGATATATGATATGGACTGGTTTACCCGGAAGAGAGGCAGTCCAGTGTGTCTGTACCCAAGGATCGTCACGTCCTGCCAGAAACGTAGGATTTGCATGTGAGTTGGGTATCTCTTTGCTCCCTTTATTTTCTTGGCTTCTATGCAGGGATGGTACGCCTAGCATTCCCCGCCACCTGGGATGTTGACACAGTGGGGCAGGTGTGCAATGTCCGCTGGTCTGCATCTCTTCTGCGTCCATTGGTATGGATGATAGCGTACAGAGGTAGATATCAAAGCAGAAGTGCATTTAACCAGGGGTCTGGTAATGTCACGGAGATGTTGTTCGCCTGGTTTGCGGACATATCTCGTGGTCAAGGAGTGAGTCTCGACAGTTCACAGTGAGGTGGCTGCTCCACTGTTTTCGATACCCTGACCAAGAACTAAGTCTTATGTTGGTGGTTTCGCACCCCATCGCCGTATAGGGTGAATATCGAGCAGCTATCCGCCCGCTTTGATCGGCGGATGGAAGAGACCTCTTTCTGTGACTCGAACTGGTAGGGTTGAGGCGCGATCCCCAGGTCCCGACCATATCGAAGCATCCCATTGCAGGTGCTGAGAATTTAGGCGGGATTCAGGCTAAGAAGCGTCTGGCCGTAATCCCTCACATGGTAGCCTCGCGCCATTAGCTTATCAGCCTGGTACGTGAACCAAATGTCTGCGGTTTCTCTCGAGTTGAGCAGGATTTCCTTAGCAACGCCCTGTCATTTGTAGGGTAAAACTGACCTGTCATCCGATGGTCTATTTCCAGCACCCGTTCATTTTTTGGCCATGACGAATTAATCGAGGGCTTTTATTTGTCCGTGACCAGGTATCTGGAGCCTGTGGTTTCCGCGGTGTTAAGACACGGTTTCCGTAGCGATCCTTCATTGGAAGGTTATAGAGCTGACCTGTCTTCCGTGGATCTAATACCAGCACACGTTCACTATTAGACCCAACGAAAGTGCTCTCGATTTGTCAGTCGTTCTACAGTGTTTGCGTGTTGAGTCAAATTAAGCCGCACGCTCCACTCCTGATAGTGCTCTTCCGTCAATTCCTTTTTCAAACACTGGATGCAGACCAACCGAGCCACAGAGGGCATAACCCCAGATTTCTGAGGGTCTAAATCCAGCACCAGTTCCATATTAGGCCGAAGGAAAGTGGTCTCGGCATGTCAGTCATTTCAGTGTTGGCCGTGTTGAGTCCCATTAAGCCGCAGGCTCCACTCCTGGTGGTGCCCTTCCGTCAATTCCTTTAAGTTTCAGCTTTGCAACCATACTTCCCCCGGAACCCAAACACTTTGGTTTCCCGGAAGCTGCCCACAGAGTCATCGAAGCAACTCCTGCGGATCGATAGTCGGCATCGTTTATGGTCAGAACTACGACGGTATCTGATCGTCTTTGCGCCTTTGACTTTCGTTCTTGATTAATGAAAACATTCTTGACAAATGCTTTCGCAGTTGCTCGTCTCGCGGCGATCCAAGAATTTCACCTCTAACGCCGCAATACGAATGCCCCCGTTTGTCCCTGTTAATCATTACCTCCAGTTCCGATGGGTCATCAATCTTATGTTCATACAACCTTGAATCACCAATCATATTTTCATACAACTTTGAACTATCAGTCATATATATATGCACTATTTAACCAATAAAACATATATTCTTACAGCGCTGAACCATCCAACGTATGCATACACTCTTGAACCACCAATCAAATACTCATAGTATTGTATTAGCTGCATCATTAACAATCCTTGGACACGTCGTTGTAGTCAACAGCCCCGTAATATCAAACAGAAGGCACATGTGGCACATAAATGTCGTGAGTGGTGCTTAATTTTAAATCCTAACGATAAATGTGCCACGATTAATGTCTACTACAATGATCCAGTACCACAAAGGGCATTAATGATCGACCAGCAAGGCGAGAACCGGCTCATCCGGGATGTCATTGAAAAATCGTGAATATTATGTAATGTAACTGCAGAGGTACGTTTCTGCACAATGTCATCAAAAATATATTTTTTTTTTTAAATAATTGTAGGCATGGCAGGCACAATATAAGAATATCGTCGGGCAATTTGGAATAGGGAAAAGTAAATAGCAGAAGGGACAGGCTGATACATTTTTGGGAAGAATCTTATATTAGTACATTTTTCTTCCAAAAGCTGCAAGGAGATTGTAGAAGTAGCCCCTGCCAGTCATGACTGACTATAGGATGATATTTGGAGTGGAAAAAAAATAATAACATCAACAAGAAAATGTCTACTGAGCTTTTGTTGTCTTTCTCCTTGTGGCGTTGTATTTTTACTTCTCTGTGTTGCAAGATCTTCGCTTCCCCAAACGAGTGCTGACCATTCAGGATACATCTCCACCTCGATCGTTCTGCAGCTTCTTCTTCCCAGGATGTCAGATTCATGCCCATGTTCTTCGTATCACGCTTGCACACATCTTTGAAACTCAACTGTGGTCGGCCGATTGTTCTCGTGCCATTTGCCAAATGTCCAAAGAGGATATCACTGGGAATGCGGCCATCTTCCATGCGATGAACATGACCAAGCCATCGTAGTCTTCGCTGCCTAAGCAGAGTGTACGTGCTTGGAAGACCAGTGTGAGAGTGCACCTCTGCATTTGTCACTCTGTCCATCCATGAAATTCCAAGAATGGATCGCAGGCGCCATAGGTGGAAGGTGCTAAGCCTGTGCTCTTGTTTGGCATACGTTGTCCAAGTCTTGCTGCCATATATAAGTGTGCTTACAACACATGCATTGCATACCATGTCCTTGGTTTTTATTGTCAGCTTCTGATTTTTCCAAACACGCTGTGAGTCGAGCAAATATAAAAGCAGCTTTGCCAATGCGACTGTCTATTTCTGGGTCTAGAGAGAGCTTGTCATAGATTAGAGATCCCAGGTATGTGAATTGATGCACAGCTGCCAGTTCATAATTATCGATGCTAAGATTTGGGGTGGCATCTACTTCCTGTCCCAGAACATTTGTTTTGTTGAGACTTATTTTGAGTCCAAAATATTTGCAAACCTGGAAGAAGCGATTTATCATTCTCTGAAGTTCCTGGTGACAGTGGGTGACAATTGCAGCATCATCAGCGAAAAGCAAGTCCCTGGTGGTGATCTTTCTTATCTTCGTTTTGGCTTTGAGCCTTGTAAGGTTAAATCGCTTACCATCCTACCTAGTGTGAAGGTAGATTCCTTCATTTGCGTTACCAAATGCCTATTTCAGTAACAGAGCAAAGGAGATTACGAACAGTGTCGAGGCCAGAACACAGCCCTGCTTAACATCACATGGAATTCCAAAGGGTTGTGATATGCTACCATCAAATTGGACTGTTCCTGCCATGCTCTCAGGGAGCGACAATATTAGTCGCAGGAGTTTGTTTTTACAGCCTATTTTAGAAAGAATTTTGAAGAGGCCATCTCTACTAACCAAATCAAATGCTTTTGTCAGGTTCTGGTCACGTGACTTTTCCTGAAGTGGTCGAAGAAAAAAAATCATGTCGATCGTTGATCTTCCAGACCTGAATCCACACTGTGACTCTGGATGTGAGCGTGTGTACGCTCGTGAATATTGTACACGTGGATAATCAAGGATGATATAATAACATTTCAGATTACATCTATTATCTGTAAGGGCAAATCCCAAAATAGTACTACAATGGTGGAAACTTACTTCGATGCAGGGGAAGAAGACTAACGTCTGGTCAGGCAAAATATGCTGATCAGATATGTTATTCAGCGTCAGGCAAAAATATACTGACCAAGACCCTTACCTCAGCTTCCTCGCCGTCCTCCATGGAAACTGTTTTCATGGCAGCCTGGCTAACAAGTTGAGGAATCGATGTGATCCCCGTAGTAGTGAGCGACAAGCAGATGAAGTTAAGATCAGCACAACCGCCTGGAGGACCACGGTCCATCTTCATCGGCACGCTCGGGATGTGAGGAAAGCTACTACAACCCGCCACTAAACGTCCTTTTCAGGGGGCATACAAGAGTAAACCTACTCATTGTTGACATTCTAAAAAAGAACAAAAACAACCCGATGCAGACATAAATTCACATCACAATCTTGTAGTTATTAGAGGAAGAGTTGAGCCACAAGGTACTTTTTAAAAAAGTGGCAAAAAAAAAATAATCAAAAGATATTTTAGTGTAAAATATTAAACATAGTTATCACGCAAATCAAGAAAAATAAATAAGGTTGCCTCTAAACAATACTCGAGTAACAATGCAGAAGAGAAAGACCAGAACAAAATGTAAGTAGCAAGGAATAATGCCATAGAACAAGTGTATATGCTGCAAACGAAAGTCTTCGAAATAAAAGTTGTTTTACATAATGAAATATGGATTACAGATGCCCTTTTAGCAAAATGAAAGAAAGAGAAGGAACAAAATAAAAGCACTACATAATATATGCTACTGAACAAAGACATACGTACTACCAGCTGACATGAAAAAGAACAGAGGACAGAAATGGAAGACACTTCAGCACAAAAGCGGTGGATGCAGAAATAAAGTAGCTTTAAAAAACGACACGTCTGGTGCAAAGAGGAGAACGAATTATAAACAAGCATGGAGACTAGTTGCGCAAGATGTATCAACACATACGCCGGAATAAATACGTGAACTGCTCAACGACAACAGATGCAAAAAACCATCAATATTTAATCATGGCGGCCCCAGTATTCTCAGAGCACAAGCAGAGAACGCAATAAAATCTATGAGCAAGGGGAAAGCAACAGCCAGGAAAATCATAAATATTAAAATGACAGAGGCCTTAGAGGATTTCGATGTAGATAAAATCACGGACTGTGTTAATGATTTCTTTAATTCAGGATCTATACCGCATGACCTGATTACATAAGTCTGTACAATACTCTATGAAAAACCTTTTGCAACTGAATCTTGAAATTTGAGAATAATCAGCCAGATGAACTGAACAATTAAGACAACGCCCACTCGGTCAGAAATAAAGAAATGGAGATTGTATGACCATGTGAATCAGATTGAATTTTTAAGTGAAGATGATATTGCTCATGTAGAGCTGGATGGGAGACAGCAGAATAATTGGCATTTGAATAATACATTATTCTAAAAATGGTTACAGAACTTGTTTGTCACTTTGTTATTCAGATGGACAGTTGCTAGCGAGAAAGAGGAAGAGTTTAGGCAGTGAGTTTGAGTTTCATTGTAGCAGAAACCATCATAATATGCATCATTTTTTTAATGTAATCAAATATGTATGGGTAATTTGTGTGTGAATTCAATAAACAGATGGGCTATATTAGCATTGATATGTGTTGGAAAAGGGCTTGCAGACCTGCAGATGTTCTGTGGTGTTATGAACTTGTCACTTCAAAATTAGATAAACAGCGACAACAAATGGTGTCCGTGTAAGAAAGCTGTAGGAGATGAAACTGTTCATACAAAACACATCAGTAGCCTACCTGTATTTGCTATGGCTAATATAAAACCAGTATTTTAGAACCGCGACAAGAATAAACTACTAAAAAAGTGGCTTGAAGGAAATTCACAAAATGTCAATGATTGACTGAACATTGCTAAACGGACAATAGTTGACACATGAAAGTTTCGTCATTTAGTCGTCAGTCTTTCAAGGGGGATTTCCAGTGAGTCCGAAGGCCTATCTAAAGTAGGTCATGACTCAATTCACAGTTTACTGTAGATACAATGCTTCTGAATAACAGAGACATGTCTTTGAAACGTTAAATCCTACGGCTGACTAAATAACGAATTTGCATATGTCAACTATTAGTGCAACTATAACAGCGTCTTCGTTAAACACAAATATAGATATGCAGTTGATCTCAAGGCAGAATTCTGTGAAAGAATCACTCTCAACGGTGATTTGTTATGTTTTGTACCGTGAATTTGTTTTATTTATTTGAGAAGAGCATGAATTGATTATAGACTTGGCATAATATGAGTTCTGTTAAATAGTCGGCGGTGGAATATGACGATTCAATTCTACTGGACAAAAGTAAACAAGAAATACAGAAATGAGAGATTTGATTGAGTAAAGAACATACGTCAGGTAATTGGGTTAGGCAATAACACGGAGAAAACGAAAACAATGATAGTTAGGAAACTGCACAAGAACATGGATGATGACTAGAGCTGGGTGTTCGAAGCCTGCAAATTAAAAGTCATCATTTGTCGGAAGGGAGATAAATTGGGACGTCTAGTCCTGTCAGAGACTAACGATATACCTCGGAGGTCCCATGTACACAGTATTCACCACAAGTGCATTTGGCAACTGACAATCGAAAATTGCAGGCTGTTAGCTCCTTTCTGAGGAAAAATTCTTAAGGTAATGAAATTCCTTCCTAATAGCAGGCTGCGAGAAAATCAAATGGAGGCCGCACTCTATCATGCAAAGACACAACAAGCCAACCCCCTGTTTGCCTGCATACTCACCTGTAAGTATATGCAAAAGGACATCTATCTCTTTAGAGTGACTAAGAAGAACATTCATTCTCTTTGTACAAAAAATGAATGATCAAATGCTATAACAGGTAAAATGTTTCTTCTGTCTTGGAAATATAATAACAAAGAGTGGAATATTCGCAATATAAATCAGGAAGAGAATAGCAAAGGTAAATAGATTTATACCAACGTAGACTGACGTCCAAATAGAACAAGTTTAAATTTACAAATCAGTTGTTGACATGTTGTATATATACTTGTCAGTATTGTTTTGAGTAGAAACGTGGAGAACGAACTAAGCAGTTGGAGAAGTATATATATATTCAGTGGGGTAAATCGCGTTAGAAGAAACAAAAACAAATAAAGTCTTTGAAAAATTAGAATGGCAAAAAAACGATGGAACAGATCATAGAGTTAGACATTCAATACATGTTGATCATATCAAAAGTCAACACCTTGCCGGAGGAAGTCCTGAAAGGAAAGGTCTAGTATTATACGTAAAGGAAACGCCGCTATAAGTAGGAAGATAACATCCACAAATGAACAAAAAATAAAAGCCTGTCAGATTGCACCAGCAAGGTATGAGGCAGGTAACGATGAGATCCATTGCAGGCGATGTTCGATGTGAAGATGGCAATTGTACTGAACTGAATGTGTCAGACACTGCTATCGGGGTTTAAGTGTTAGAAATTGATTGTACTAAGTCACAACTTTTTATGTTGTCATGCAACCAGTTCTGTCAGTTTCTGAAGTAATTCAGTTTCCAATTTTCAGCTTGACAGATATGTAAAGACCAGAGTTGAATCTTGTCAATTTGCCGTATGAGATAACACTGTTAACCGTTTTGTCACTCAGCGACTCATAGGAACTGAGACTCAACCAGCTACTGGCGACGGACACAAATTACGATGTTCATCTTCTTGTTGGAAGGTTCGCTGTGCTGTCATTAAAAACATTGCATATTGTTATGTTTAGCTTAACCGACATTGTCGCCCTCCTCTTTTATCACATGTGCTCATCCCCCTCCAGGTGTTGGCAAATGATGAGGTGGCTGGTAGTTACCGTAGCTCGCTGGTTGTGCGCAATTCTGTTTTGTCTTTCCTACACCCCTACCTGATTGCTCTAATTTGATTCCAGATGATGAATGTTGCCGATTCATTTGCAATAGACGCATCATTATATAAGCGGCGATAGATGGATACAAATATTTCTCTTCTTTGTTCATATCGAATGTCCTCAAGAGTGAATTTGTAATGTATGTCGGCATGCAATCCAGAACAGGTGATACTAGGCATACACATGGACAAGTCATTTAAACCGGTTTACTTCCAATCACTTTAAATTGTTGGAGAGAAACCCATGATAAGAGTAAAAAAACATATGGTAAACATTTGGTTTCAATCATGAGCCCTTTTATGCTCAGGCAGTCAGTGGCATGACTAGGACAGTTGGTCCACACATGACCTCTGAATGTATGTTATGTTCACTTCTGTTTACTGTCGTTGTTACCGATATCAGGAAAGGTACATAGATGTGCAGTGCCTCAAAGCAAATGGTGGATGATGAAGATACTGATGATTCTCGTAGCTCCCAGGTTATACACACTCATGTTCCATCTTCACAGACGTTCATCTCTGTAGGACTTTAGTATGTTTTCACAACTTTGCAACGTGTGGTTTTTTCCCCGCTCATAAGTTACAGTTACATAACCCACGAGGAGGTAGTTGATTAACTTCAATATATAATTTCTAACTTTAACTCAAGAGCTGCTAGTTGATCGACTTCAATATATCAACATTAACTCTAATCCAGGAGGTGGTAGTTGATTACTACAATGTATCACTCCTTACTCCAACCCAAGAGCTGGTACTTGATTAACTACAATATATCACTACTAACTCTAAGCCACGAGCTGGTAGTTGATTAACTTCAATATATCACTTCTAACTCTAACCCAAGAGCTGGTAGTGGATTACTTTAATATTTCACTCCTAACTCTAACCCAAGAGCTGGTTGTGGATTACTTCAATATATCACTCCTAACTCTAACCCAAGAGCTGGTTGTGGATTACTTCAATATTTCACTCCCAACTCTAACCCAAGAGCTGGTTGTGGATTACTTCAATATATCACTCCTAACTCTAACCCAAGAGCTGGTAGTGGATTATTTCAATAATAATAATAGCTGTCCATCGTTGTCGATGAGGACCGCCGACATCATCCTTGTCACAGATTTCCCTGTTGGGTGTGGGTGCGCATGTGGCTGAACAGGCCAATGCGAGCACGAAAACATCTGCTACATATCGGGCACACGAGATTTGTAGAAGGGGATGGTGTTCCCGCTGCTCGGGATTTCCGCGTCTCGCGTCTGTTCTGGGCTTTCACAACACGGTCATCTTCACCAGCAGCTACACCCGATTTGACTGCGCTTCTCCAGTCAGATCTGTTTTTCGCAAGACATTCCCAGGTGTCGATGTCTATCTGGCAACTTTTTAGTGAGTCCTTCAGACCGTCTTTAAAACGTTTCTTTGGGCGCCCTCTCTCGCGCCATCCCTCTCTCAGTTCGCCGTAAAGAAGCTTCTTTGGAAGCCGCTCGTCTGACATACGGACGAGGTGTCCGGCCCATCCTAGTCGTGCTTTTTTTAGCAGTGCATGGATGCTGGGCATGTTAGCCCTCGAGAGAACCTCGATGTCAGTGACACGATCTTGCCATCGGATGTGGAATATTCGCCTCAGGCAACCTGTGTGGAAGTGGTTTAACCTCCTTGCATGTCCAGAGTATACAGTCCAGCTTTCGCAAGCGTATACTAGGGTTGGAATGATGGTTGCACGGTAGACTTTGAGTTTGGTCTTGACGCTGATGCCACGACGTGCCCAGACCATCGAGCGCATTCTACCAAAGGCTGTGCTGGCCTTTGCTATTCTGCTTGCCACCTCATCGTCTAGGCTGACAGATCTCGACATTACTTCAATATATCACTCCTAACTTGCCCACGAAGTGGTAGTTGATTACTTTAATATATCACTCCTAACTCCAACCCAAGAGCTGGTAGTTGATTTCTTCAATATCACTCCTAACTCCAACCCAATAGCTGGCAGTTGATTAACATCAATATATCATTTCTAACTCTAAGCCAAGAGCTGGTAGTTGATTAACTTCAATATTTCACCATTAACTTTAATCCAAGAGATGGTAGTTGATTAACTGTAATATATCACTCCTAACTCTAACCCAATAGGTGGTAGTTGATTAACTTCAATATATCACTCCTAACTCTAACCCAATAGCTGTTGTTGATTAACTTCAATATATCACTCCTAACCATTTTCCATAGTCCCAACAACTGTTGTCGTTGAGGACAGGGCGTCAGCTCTTTCATTTCCTCAAACAGCTCCATGTCCAGGACAGTCGATCTACAAGTGATCCTCAATTTACGAAGACTCCATGTCCGCTTCCGAAACAGGGGTTGAGAGTCAAAATCAATGGCCGCCTGCATTTAAGATGTATCACATAGCCGCATTCGGCCAAAGTCACTGCTTCGGTCTCCATTGTCACACATGTATGTCACAAATCAAATACTATATATGAAATCCCCATTATCCAGAGTACTACCATTTATATGCTATCTGACTCCTATATCGGCTTTCCAGTTGCATCACTCTCAGCATTCGCTACCCAAGGTAATGATGACGCGGCAAACAATATCATTGTATCCCTTTGTTAACCCATTCTCTACTTGGTTATGGACTATATCGTTGTCCATTAACCAATCGTCTAATCTAGTTCTCAGTTTAGTTCAGTTCATCCCGTAACCCATCAGATTGTTGGGACACACATTAAGACATTCCAAAATCCCACGCCATCCCTCTCTGTCTGTCGCCGCCTGTCGTATCTCACCGGGACGAAGGCCTGACCACTCAGTGATGTTGTCCACCCATCTCTTCCTTGGATGTCCTTGCCCTCTCTGTCCCGGTACGGAACCAAAGAGTATCGAGTTGGTAATTCCGTTGGACCTCGTGACGTGCCCGCACCAGGCATCTTTCGTATATCGATAGCTGTGAACAGATCTTCAAAAGGACCAATAGCGCCTTCAACTCTCTGACGTATTTCTTCGTTCGTGACACGATCTTTATATGTAACATTTAGGAGTTTTCTATAGCACCTCATTTCCATTGCATGTATTCTGCCCTGGATATCTAATGGTCCAGGTCTCGCAGACATACAGAAATACTGATAGCACCAAAGAGCGCATTAGTCTAACTTTTATGCCGAGGGCGAGCCGCTTGTCTTGCCATATAGGTTTCAGCCGAGTCAGCGCCGCTGTTGTTTGTGCTACTCTTGCAATTACCTTTGGCTTCGATCCCTCTACACTGATCAATGATCCCAGATATTTGAAACGTTTTACCACCTCAAGTTCCTGCCCATTTGCCTCTATTACAGATTTAAGCCCCTCAATGTTTTTGGTTATGGGCTTTGTTTCCTCTGCATTTATTTCCATACCAAAACTCAGGGCCGCTCTATCCAATCTACCAATCAACTCCTGGAGTTCCCTTTCTGTGCATGCCAATACATCAATAAAGCTAGTTCTGCCTTCAGTGAAAGCCTTCATTGGTTTATTGTTATTCCAACACCTACAGTTCCCATGTGAAGTGGGTGCCTGTTACCTGTGGCTACTTGCTTGCATATCTGGAGAAGTATGTATCTAACATTCACAAACATAAGTCTGACGAAAGCGAACGCGCTGGGAAGCCTTCATATCTATCATGACAGCAACAGACTCCACAAAAGACATCAGACTACGTGCGGACATCTTCGTCGACTCTGTAGTCCTATCAGCGTTCTGCTATGGTAGCGAAACCTGGCCTCTAATAAAATGAGCAGAGAATAAACTGAGAACAGCACACGCATCTCTTTAAATACGCCTGGTGGACATAACTCTCAGACAACAGCGGCAAAGCAAACTAGACAATATCAATATCCGGAGATTGTCACATATCAAGGATGTCCAACAGCCCGCCAACCATTCAAATCGCCGCTGGGCTGATCATATATCCAGAAGCCAAGACGAAAGGTGGAGTACCAAAACCATTATGTGGCACCCGCGCGACAAAAAAAAAGACCTATGGGACACCCCCCCCCCCTTTCCACACCCACGCCACACTAACTTGTGAGATTCACTAGAAAAGCACAACACACACGCACCCATAACAATGTGTCAACAACAGAAACGACTGGATCCTGAGTTAGGGCTAACTAATGGGTGACCACCCATTGACAAAAAAACGAGTCGAACTAAGAAATAAGTATGCGCATGGATCTCTTCTTTACAATTTGGATATCACGTGCAACGAAAAGTAATGGCATTCCTTTGTTCTGAGTTTGCTATAACTCGTCACACTGTGCCCTTGACAATGTGAGGATGTCCAGTCCATAATAGGTAGCTAACAGGACTGACGTATTGTACGAGATGAAAACAGACGCTACTCAAAATTGACAGCAATATTTGTCCAACCCAGCCCGCATCTCTCTATGGTTTGACCTTCACCTTATTAAAATGCGTGTTACCTGTTGTGGTCGCTCCTCATATCTGAAGCGCGCAGAAGAAGGTCGAATTGTGTTCCGGGCTAAAATACAACGCAAGCCTTTCCAATAGGCTACCGAATATGGTAATTCCATTATCAATCCCCACCTTCTTGATAAAACATATGCAACACAGTTTATTTCAAGGATAACTACAGGAACGGGCGATGGGATCTTGCGCTGTTTGTTACACTTGACATTACGCTAATATAAGTTGCATGTCCATTGTGGTAAATACTTTCCTGAAGTCAATTTTTAAATAATATTAATGTTCTGTTTGTGTCTGTAACGAGATATGCCATCGATTGTAACAAAGAGGAGGTAATGTGGTCTGCTTCTTTGTCGCCAGTATGTAACCCCACAAGAGGTCAGTAATGCTTCAGAGTTCAGAGATTTAGATATAGAATTTATCTTACAGAAAAATAAAATTTTTGTGGATGAACTACTGACGCATTTAATGTCAGTTCGCCTAATTGCCAAATAATGAGGTTTTCTGTATTAACTTATAATCGCTTATTGTGAGAGTCCATCAAATCGTCGAAAAAGAAATGAATTCCTCAAGTAAATGCCTTTGTATATCAGCTCGCTTAATCGTCCACAAAAAATGGGGCTTCCAGACTGAACTAATGACCACATTTCTGTCACTTTGTCTACATTCAATGTGATACTGTATACACATACATCGTTCTCATGTCCCACACCAGCTGAGATCTATATAACGGATATAGTGTTAATGTTAATAAATTCATTTGCTCCCTACTGTCCATGTCATAACATTAAAATATGCAAATCTTCTCTGATTCTTTAATGCACTTTTTTTTTTTAGACTTAGCCTGTTAACATTTTTTGTGGGTTGTTTTTTTGTTTTTTGCGTTCGCCTTATTTCTGAAATTCCCCAAGGTGGTGTGCGTTGCACTACAGTTTTTATTTTGCACCTGTCGGCTCAGTGCATCCGATTTCGGTATGCATTTTATGTAAGGGTCTGCTTATTCCTGCAATTTCTAAGGGTTTACTTCCCCTGGGTAACGACCGGTGCCGTGATGTGGATCAAACCCAGAACCTTCGGATTGTCAGCCGTGTCACGTAACTACTAGCCCACGCCGTCCCCTAAATAGCGTATTTGAACACTCTTCCTCTTATAATATTCTAATCCATGTATTATTCGCTTCGTTCTAAATAGACACATACATAAACAATAATTAACAGCTCGTTGTGTGATCATTAAAAAATAATAAAAAAGGAAAAATCCCGATTTTAAGCGTGGGGCATATTGGGAATATGTTGTTAGGACCATATCTTTGGTAACCAACGACTCACTAGGAGTGATGGGGTGAACTTTACTTCGGTCACCTCAGTTGGAAAGTCAGTGCACTATCAACTGTGCTACCTAGGCTACCAAGGTTGTCACCAGCCAGATTAAATCTCCAAAAGGTGTTATTGTTCATGTGTCTTTCTGTGCCTATCCTTTAGTTCACGTGCGAATATAAGATGTTGAATACATAACTTCATACTTACTGTTCCTTCTACTGGCACAACCGTTGTAATGTCTTTACATGCGTTGTGTTTTTCCTCTCCTTGTCTTCCACTGTACGAGTGACAGAACGGTCAAACCGCTGGCATCGTAATGTTAGCATATAACAGTGAATACGCTAGTCAGTCACATTGTAGTTTCATCAGCATCAACTGGATGATAATTACTGAAACTAGTAGAGCATTTATCTGAGAAAGTCTCTCCACGTAACCATATCCTCTCGTTGATCACTACTGAACCTGGTAAAACGTTTGTCTGAGCAAGTCTCTCCACTTGACACTATGCTCTAGTTGATTACTACTTAGGTTGGTAGAACATTTGTCTCTTAGCAAGTTTCTCCACTTGACCGTATCCTCTCATTGATCACTACTAAGACTGACAGAAAGTTTGCTTGAGCATGTCTATCCATTTGACCCTATCATTTCATCTTGCTTAACTCCAGCATATGTTCGTTTCTTTTTGTGTCGATGTCTGCGATGCAATGATGAGTCTTTGACGTCTCTTCCTTCTATTCCTCTGGTTGCGTCATTTAGTGTCTTTATGTCGCATAAAATGTCCCAACCAACTGTTCTTTCAATCAACCAAAGCCCGTCGCACCTATTGTGCATAGGCCGTTGACAACATCCCGCCAGCATAAAACGTCATGGGCTGCTCTTTTTTGTCTCTCCATGGGTAATAATGTAATCATAGTTACTTCTCACATGATCTTCTTCATGTATTGTTGGGTCTATCTTTTTCCCTCTTGAGGATTCCATGTAAGAGAATATCTGGATTTGTTAGACTGTGCTTTCTGCAGTGAATGTCTTATTGAGCCCTATTCTCTTCGCTTGATTTGTTGTGCTCGTACCGGAGTTAGCTTCTTTTCCACATGTCTTCATTCTTCACCATGTCTTGCCACGTTATGCCCATTATCCATCGTAGGCTTCTGTTAACGAAGGACTAGAGTCTTTCTTGTATGGTCGATCGTTCTCCGTATCTCCATTACACACAGCATCACCGATCTGACACTGAATATTGTACCTTTGGTGTGAATCTTCATTTATATGGATCTCTATGTTGTTTAGTATCAGGAATGTCCATATCACCTGTCCAATTCTGACCTTTACATCTGCAAACTGCAGTTGACCTAGTTGTAAATTAATATTCGACTTTAATAAAACTTGGAAAGTCATGAAAGTCACTTAACGTTATAAAAAATCTTCAGACAGCACGAAGCTACACCCCTCCCCTCCCCTCCCCCTCCACCGCAATCCACATTAAACGTTACTAGTTTCTTTAATGTCTCCATATTGTCTCGTACTGCTTCTTCATTTCACTGCGCTTCTTCTTACAAGTTGCCAGAGTGATTTGTGTAATGGCTCTTTGTGTGACAGGGACTAGAAAATAGCCTCTGAAACACTGAAAGCATGTTGCAGGAAGAAATTAACACTTCTGCTTAACCATTCTAAGCTAGATGATTCTCTAACTGGTGAACCCAAAGTCTTTGCCGAGTGTGGAGTTTCTATCATTTTGTAATTGATCTCTAGAAACAATACCAAATCAGGATACATCATAAACATTGTGAGGTTCTTTTTTCGTGAAACTGGTGCAGAAAAAGTGGTTGCTTTCTTTTTATTTATTATGTGCATGACATAAGATTTCTTTCTTCTTGTTTTGTTACATTGTCCTAAACTTTTAATATTTAATGTATCATACATTTCATCTTTCCGTTACTCCCTTTAGACTCGAGGAATTTTCAAAGCGTGTTATCACCACATCTGACCAGTGCCAAAAATAAGGATGTATGATATTTATTCACCTCGTTAAATATCTAGACTGTCCCAGTTTGAGTCGCCTTTTCCAATGTTCCCCTATCGCTAACAGCAAGGTTTTATGTTCTTGACAAGCAGAAAGAAAGGATGCTATAAGTCAATGTGAGTGTTTAGCTGCCCAAGAAATCGCCAAATTCCGTAGCAATGCCTAGTTATGTTAAGTCTCAACCACCGACCAGTGTAGCTTAGTACAACTTCAATGTATTGAATTCTCTTCGAGAACAGTGAAGAGTACATTGATGACGGTCTATAGATCACTGTTGGAGATGGTCCATAGACCGAATTTGAAGACGGATAGAGACAAAAGTTGATGACGGTCCATAAAGTAATAATGAAATTGGTAATTACACCAATGCTGAAGATAGTCAGTAGAGAAATGTGGTATGTGATCGATAGTGCAATGTGGAAGATGACCAAAAGACCAATTTTGAAGAAAGTCAATAGATCAGTTATAAAAATGACCAATATACAAATGCTGAAAATTATCAATAGATCAAAGTTAAATATGATCAGAAGACAAGTGTTGAGATCAATGTTAAATGCGGCAATTAAATCAACCAGGAACATGTAGCGAGGTGGATAGTGGCGCATTTCATAGACCGATCTTTAATGTGCTGAGATTAACGAACCGAAAGGTCGTACACCTATATGATGTTAACACATTAGAAATGTCTGCTGAAGTCGATTGCACTCTACCGTAAACGCAAGACGCGATAGAATATTCTCCGCCGAAGGAAACAAGGAATACGAACAAAGGGAACACGGTCAGTAGAGCAATGCCAATGATGGTCTTTGACAGACAATGATGGTTGTCAGTTGGTAGATGATGATGGTGGTCAGTTGACAGATGATGATGGTGGTCAGTTGACAGATAATGATGGTGGTCAGTTGATAGATGATGATGGTGGTCAGTTGACAGATGATGATGGTGGTCAGTTGATAGATGATGATGGTGGTCAGTTGATAGATGATGATGGTGGTCAGTTGACAGATGATAATGGTGGTCAGTTGACAGATGATGATGGTGGTCAGTTGATAGATGATGATGGTGATCAGTTGACAGATGATGATAGTGGTCAGTTGATAGATGATGATGGGGGTTAGTTGACATATGCTGACGATGGCGGGTTAACAGATGCTGATGATAGTCAGTAGGCAGATGATGATGGTGGTCAGTTGACAGATGCTGATGATGGTCAGTTGACAGATGATGATGGTGGTCAGTTGATAGATGATGATGGTGGTCAGTAGGCACATGCTGATAATGGTCAGTTGACAGATGATGATCATGGTCAGTAGACAGATGATGATCATGGTCAGTTGATAGATGATGATGATGGTCAGTGGACAGATGATGATCATGGTCAGTAGACAGATGATGATCATGGTCAGTAGACAGATGGTGATCATGGTCAGTTGATAGATGATGAAAATGGTCAGTAGACATGTGATGATGATGGTTAGTTGATAGATGAGGATGATCAGTAGATAGATGATGATGGTCAGTTGACAGAGGAGGATGGTCAGTTTATAGACGATGATGGTCAGTTGACAGATGAGGATGGTCAGTTGACATATGATGATGGTCAGTTGACATATGGTGATCATGGTCAGTAGACAGATGGTGATCATGGTCAGTTGATAGATGATGAAAATGGTCAGTAGACATGTGATGATGATGGTTAGTTGATAGATGAGGATGATCAGTAGATAGATGATGATGGTCAGTTGACAGAGGAGGATGGTCAGTTTATAGACGATGATGGTCAATTGACAGATGAGGATGGTCAGTTGACATATGATGATGGTCAGTTGACAGATGGTGATGGTCAGTTGACAGATGAGGATGGTCAGTTGACAGATGATGAAGATGGCTAGTTACCAAAGGTGGCCGTGATCATTAGATAAATTTAGAAGATGGCGAGTTGATCATTGCGGAACATTGTTAGTTGAACAAAACTGGTGATTGTTGACTGATCAATCCTAACGATAACTGGTTGATCGATACAAACGGTAGTTAACAGACACAGTTTCATGTTGGACATGGTAATCTGCATGTGAGAGACGGTAGGTGGACCACTTGTATTAAGCTGTTAGTCGACCACCTGTATCAAGCTCTTAGTAGACCACCTGTATTAAACTGTCAGTAGACCACCTGTATTGAACTCTCAATAGACCACATGTGTTAAACTATCAATAGACCACATGTGTTAAACTATCAATATACCACCTGTATTAAACTCTCAATAGACAACCTGAATGAAACTTTCTGTTTACGATATGTTTTTAATTAGAAGTAGATCACCTGTATTCAACTCTCAATAGACCACATGTGTTAAACTATCAATAGACCACCTGTATTAAGCTGTTATTTGACCACCTCTATTAAGCTCTTAGTAGACTACCTGTATTAAACTGTCAGTAGACCACATGTATTGAACTCTCAATAGACCACATGTGTTAAACTAGCAATAGACCACCTGTATTAAACTCTCAATAGACCACGTGTATGTAACTCTCAATAGACCAATTGTTTTAAAATATCAGGCCATTTGCTTTAAATTCTCATGGAAGTTAAATATCCAATACGTGTAGACCACACACACTGCCAGTTGAATAATGTAATTAGCCTTTTCAGACAGCCAGTAGACCGTCTATTGAACACAGTTAGTAGGTCACTTGCCGAAGAAAATGACCGCTACATCCGTCAGTGATGTTAGTGTTGCTAAACTATGTATTGCACCACGATTTATCTGTCTCCGTTACGAATATTCATATAAACATGACAGGAACTTCCTCACGAGAATTTTAGAAGACATTTCTCAACCGCAGTGACTCTGAAGAACTGGTTCATGGTCCGAAAGTCTGTTAATGTGAATGTATTTAGATGCCACCTGGGGGAAGAACACAAGTCAGAAACATTCGCACGAAATTGTAAGACCATATATCAAATCTGGAATTATATATATCCTAACTGTAGTACTCTTACGGCTTTTTTTAGAGAATTTGACATATAGGTTCTTACACTGTGGGTTCAGCACACACCCCCCCCCCCCACCTTACCCACACCCTTTCCCAAATTAGAAGAGATACTGAAGTAGTGTGAAATTGATCGAGATGAGCAGGTGGTTTCCCAGAAGGAAATGTAAGTAACAAAGTTGAAAATATTAACACTGCCACGACGAGAGCATGTCTAATAACGTGACTGTTAGTGCTATTCACCCTTCAGATAGTAATATGGTCCAGTTCATGGTAATACGCCCAAGCTCATTCATACAGATCAATACCTTACCTTTCATATTTGAAATAAAGCTGTTTCACAATATTTAATGATGATATGTGAATTAAAGAGCTTGCTGCCTGGCTTTTGTGATTATTACAATGGGGAAGTGCTGGATGTTTAAATATGAGAATCAGTTTAAGGATCGATGTGAGGACAAAACAGTTTCAAATACCTATTTAAAACAGCCACTCTATTACCTTATGGTGCCAATTGACTTTTAAATGCAGTATTATTTCAACCTTGTGCTTTCTGTTGATGTTGATTTTGCATAACCCTTTTCCATTTATAATATGCGAATCGGTTTTGTAAGCGTATGTTTTAATTCTGTGCTTTCCACTGGAAATCGTGCATGGCTTGAATGTTGTGAAATAGACAAAACGTCTTATGTTATCGTATTCTCTATCATTTTTCTGAATGTACGAGTATATACATTGGTTGTTTATATTTTTTAACCTGCAGTTCTTTGTTGTAATCTCTCCTTTTATAAACTATGATAAATTTTCGATATAAAACACAGTTAAATTCAAAATAGCCGCTTAGCATATATTGCAGTCGAGGATGACGTGTTAGAGATAATATTTTACGTGATCTCGACTTTTAAAGGTGGGGAATCTATATTCATTTCATTAGCTACCTTGTCTTTCCTTACTCTAACAGTCAGCTTTTATCCTTGTAGACTGGGAATTTCGCGACTATGTTCAACAGCTGGATCAGTTAATGCTATGACATGTATGCTCTCCTACCAGTTTTCACGAAGCCACAAATAGATGTGGCTACCAAGGAGCATTTAGTCATGCGTTTGGTTATCTGGCAAGATGCAGTAACAAACAAAGGACTGTGACATACTTACCTACTTTTCATGGCCTAGGTGCCACGTCAGGACATTCCAATCGTTTCTCACAGAAAGTAACTTTGTCAGAATCCTCTGGAGGTTTGCATGTGTCTAATGCTGCGCGAAGATTGTTTGACGTCACCCCTGTGATCTGCTTTCGTTTATGCCTGCCCTGATTAGTTGTGTCAGGTTATGGGTTTGACACTCAGCTTTATCGCCGAGGTCTAAACCTCGCTAGATCCTTGATGAGAACCTTGTCTATCTACAGGGCGATACAGGACTGGCTCATTTCTTTTAAAAACATGTTACACATAGCGTAGTATAATATCGACAGAGACCTGACTTGGTATCATCTGTTGATGTTCTTCCTTGTTTTATCAACGCAACCGCTTGTGATTTCTTCCAGATTTTAGAGATTTGCAAAGATTCGATCCACGTTTTAAAAGCTTTAGCATCTATTTGATGGTTTATGGTGCAAACATTTTTAATTTGCTCTCCTGAAATCTTCAGATCCAGCTGCTTTGTTGTTTTTTATATGATATATTGCATCATTTAATTCTTCTTTGGAGAAAGATTTCACCAGCAAGCCATTATCATTTTTACAATTCCGATAAATCTGGGTTTGCTGTATTCTTGTATTAGTGATCTCCTAGTTATACTGTAATTAGGGCTGTTTTCTTGGGGGTAACGTGTATGATACCCACTGTATTGTTCGCTTGGTCATATACTTAGATCCTTCATGAATTTACAAGCACGTCGATGTTTACTTGCGTGTACCGGTCTTTCACAAGGTGGGGGGGGGGGGGGGTGTTCCTGTATTTTGAGCCTACAATGGTATGTAAGAGGTCTTCCCCAACTTGAAAGATCTCATCCTCGAAGGGGTCAATTTCAAATAGTTGTTCAAGGGTATTGCGTGGACTAGTGGTTAAATGACACGGCTTTCAAGGGTTACCCAACGGTGCTGGGTTCGCTCCCCATCACAGCACTGTCCGTTACTCCAGGATGACATATACTTAGAAAATATGCACTCGGCCGACAGGCTCAAAATAAAAACATAGTGCAACGCACATCGCCTTGGGGAATAGAGAAATATGGCAAACGTAAAGAAAATGTAGTTAGTATTGCCATGATAAGCATTTCATGGACATATAACAGTACTTTAGAGGATCTTGATTTTTCAGACGACCTAGCGGTTCTAAGTACCGCAAATTAAAAAAACACAAGAAAATATAGATAGAATATGCCAATGGTCAGAACAGATAAAACTTCAAGTAAACGTCACAAAGACGAAAATCATGACTTCCACAACGGTTGATATCAAGCTACAGGGAAAATCTCTACAACATGTCCAAACTATACATATCTGGGAAGCAAAATTACAAAAGATGGAGATGCCACGAAAGAAATGTCCACTAGAATTGCTTTGGCATCATGCGCCTTTAATCAGCTGACCAATATCTGGAAATCAACGACAATGAGCAAAGATATTAAGCTCAGACTATTCAACGCATTCGAAATATCAGTCCTGACATATGGATGTGAAAGTTGGAAGACAACAAAAGCGCTGGAAAACAAACTAAATGTCTTTGAAAATGAATGTTTTAGAACATTATTGAAATTACGCTGGGACCAGTTAGTAACTGATGACTCAAAAGAACAGAGAAAAACCAACTATGCGTGTCGACCATACGATGGCCACACATCGGACATGTCCTTAGAATGAACAACAGCCGTCTGCCATTGCAACCACTTGAATGGACACCAAGGGGCGTTCGAAAAAGAGGGAGACCCAAGGAAACACTCAGAAGAACAATCATCCGACATTGCTCAACTATGGGCCTAAGCACCATACAAGATCTAAAAAAACAGTGGCGTCACACCGTTCCAATTGGAGATCATTTGTTTCTGCATTATGCGCCGATGTTGGCGGTCGAAAAACATAGAACATTCCGTGTATAGTGCCTTTGAGTCTAGTTTAAGGCCAGAAATATACTGTGTTCTGCTTACTCTCGATATGAAGCGTCTAGAGATCTTTTCTGTTATTTCAGCATAAACTTCGTATTTAACAGGAGTTGGTTCTAGCTTATAAACCCGTGTGTCTAGGTCATAGGAGAACGCCCTTACTTGGCTCGTTTAAAGTTAAAGCGTGTACATTTACTGGCTTGACAACTGCTGTGTAACGCTGCACGAGATGGGCGGGGGGGGGGGGGACGGAAGGGGGGGGGGTGTCTGTGTTAGCGTCCGTGATGCAGGCTCATCTACAAATTTTGTCGCTTGATGTATTATCTTGTCGCTTACAAATAGTTGTTCTCATATTCCCAGTTCTCAATCTTCTTGTCATTAGCGTCTAATTCATGGCCCAGTAATTTAGGTATGTGCTCTCGCAAGCGTATTTTACTGTTGTGTGATCTGAAGTTATCAGTATTTTTTAAGACAAAGTTATTATCTGATGGCTCTTACTCTGATGTAATTGTATGTGATTGGGTTTGAACTGATAGAATCTCTGTACTTCCTCAGAAGATTTGTCTCACGATAAGTTCATTTAGTTTATCTGTGGTTATAGTCAGCGATTCCGTGACAGGTCCTTTACATGTTCAGTATATAGCATCTATGATGCTGAATGCATAGTAAGGCATTAATGTTTCTTTACAGAGTGTTTTTCATCTAGATTGAAATAAACTAGAGGGTTGTTTTATGATTCACCATGCTTCAGTAATGCTTTGGTAGTGTTTCAGTATTTCTTCGGTAATGTTTCAGCATTTCTTCGGTAGTGTTTCAGTATTTCTTCGGTAGCACTGGGTTCGGTGTGGATTTCCCTATCGCAAAACAGGGAGTGAAAGAAATGCATAATACATTTCTTACAGAAAGACATTTAAAAATGTAACCAGTCCTTCCATAAATTAGAAACCACAGTGTTCCAGAGAAGAGCGTCGAGGTCAAAGAATACATTGCGAAGAACACTGGTATAAAGCTGATCGGAGCAGCTCGCGACTTATTAGATAAAACTCGAACTGATTGTCTAAAATAGTAAGTTATAGTCTTGTGATTCATTAAGAAAGTGAAGAGAAAAAATAAGTTAGACTATAACACTACACAACAATAAAGGGAAAAAAAACTTTAAAACTTTAAACAATAAAGGAAACCTCGTTTAACCACACATTTAACAAAACTTTTTTTTAAAGGACCGAACTGTAGGATACAGAGTAGCATGCACTGTTTATAACAACACGCTCAAATTTAATTGAAAGACAAATAGAATGTTGAAATGAGCCTTGTCTCAATATTACCCAAAATAACAAGCAAACCAAGGGATAAAGGAAAACTTCAGAGACATAATTGACAGTATTCAAAATAAATTAGGCGCGATGTTGTTGTTATCTAGATATAACTTGGATTACCGCCTATCTTATCTGTCAAGATGAGTGCTACTGACACGTACAGGAAGTATTAAGTTCGCATATACGATTATCTGTCTCATTTCTAACAACGCTATCTATCCGTACATTGAGAATGGCTTTCAAATCCGAGCTTGGTTTCCATTTAAAAAAATATAATCGATATTTTATAGCAGCTAATTTTTGCTTTGGTGTGAAAGCGACACATTCTATTATCTATTTTAGAGAAAATTGTTTTGATTTGTCTTCGTAAATGTTTTATTTAACGATTTGATACTGAAACTCATTGACTTCTAGTAGGTAACTTTTGTAATTTGTCATTGTTCTGTGCAGACCTGAGATTATTATTGTGTACTTGCTTATTGTCATAGTTTCCTGTGCATCATCGCGATTACACTTTACATCGTTCGCTGTTAAAAAAAAAACTCGCGTGGATTAAGATACAGCGCAGCAAATAAGCTGACAGCAACCAGTGACTCGTAGCTGGCTGTTTGCATCATGAAGTCAACCAGAGCTGACAAGGACCGTATTCTACCTCAATTGTAATGCTCTCGAAACAGGCAACACTCCTGTAGTCAGACAACGTGAATATATATCGCCGAGGGAAGGCAAACCAGCTAGTTTTTTCCTCACCGAGAGTCTTTTTGTGGCCATTATCTGGATTCTCTCTACATTTGACTTCCAGGTAAGTCTAGAGTCAAAATTGACTCCGAGGAATGTGGACGGTCCAACTGGGGTATTTATTGGTTTCCTATCTTGATTGCAATTGTCTCTTTTTGAGGGGAGAGTGAAAAGAGAGTCGTTTAGGTTTTGGTGTAATTAATTTTCAGTCCGCACTCTTTTGTCGAGTTCTCTACCTTCTCAACTGTCTTTTAGAGCAAGTATAAGGTTATTGTTGTGTGTTCTGTAGCTGTCCATAAAGCGAAGTCATCTGCGTGTAAGCTGTTTGAGACATGCTGATGGCAGCATTTAGTGATGTCGTTTATATATATCAAGAACAGAGTAGGAGCTATTACACTTCCCTGTGGCTCCTTCTCTCAGCCTGACCGACTTGCTGGTACAGTTGACTAATTCAACCCTGGCAGATCTTTGATTGAGGTAACTTTTAATCTATTAGAACATATTGTTGGCAACTTCCGATTGGAAAATTTTCAGCTTCAGACCTTCTCTCGAGACAGTATCGAAGACACGGGAGAGATCAAAGAAATGGCTAGCACTTTATTTGTATCTTGAAAGGCGTTTTCTATGTCCTGTATTGCTTATGTTAATTGGTCATCTATGCTTCTATGCTGCCTGTATCTTATTTGAGTTGAGGCGAGTAGCCAGTTGGTCTCAAGATACCAAGTGAGTCTTTTATTTATTAGTCTTTACGTCAGTTACCCCAAACAGCTAAGGAGACTGAAGGATCTATAGTTTTTAGGATCATGTTTGTCTTATCCTGATTTAGGAATAGGTTGAATGTAAACCACCTTCTAGAGTGCTGGAACAGTAACCTCATGCCAGCTGCCGTTAAATTCTCCTAGGGGGAACATTTTACTTATGAGGGCCGAGGTGTTTAAGAAATTCATTTGCAGTACCATCTGCCCCTAGTGCTTTTCTCTCCTTTAGTTTCTTAATTTCGTCTTCTAGCTATTGTAGGGTGAACTTCACTGTCATGCACTCTGTTGGACTGCATATGCTATAGTTTTGTTGGAGAGCTCTGACCTGTATTCTAATTTATTCAGCTCTATCTCTTGAAACTTGCGTCTTGCTTTCTGACTGATCAGTTCTGGCCATAAGCTCTGCTGCCGTCTTACCCGTCACCTGGCCTACGGTCGTATGTAACACTGTTTTTGATCTCTCTGTCGTGTCGCCGTTTAGGGTTTTGATAAGATTCCACAGTCTTGTATCTTTTTCCAGCTCTAAAGAGCTGATCAGTTTGTGATTATGTACAACAAACTGATATTTAAAAAAACCTCGTTCTGTATGAATAATAAACTGGTACAAGAACCTCATTATGTACAACGTACTAGAACAAGTACCTCATTTTGTACAACAAACTGGTACAAGAATTTTATTATTTTAAACAAACAGATACAAGAACCTCATTATGTACAACATTCTAGTACAATAACCTCATTTTGTACAACACACTGGTACAAGAACTTTATTATTTTCAAAAAACTGGTACAAGAACCTCAGTATGTACAACATACTAGAACAAGTACCTCATTTTGTACAACAAACTGGTACAAGAATTTTATTATTTTAAACAAACAGATACAAGAACCTCATTATGTACAACATTCTAGTACAATAACCTCATTTTGTACAACACACTGGTACAATAACCTCATTATGCACAACAAATTGATATAACAATCTTATTTAATATATCAAATATGGTACAAGAACCTTATTCTGTATAACAAACTGGTACAGTCGACCCATTCGACCTCCTTCGTCCTGTAAAGTGTCTGGTTAGGCGATTCAACTTCCTTTATCCTTTAGATGACTGTCTGGATACCCCATTAGACCTCCTTTATCATATAGATGACTGTCTGCTTACATCCTTCGACATCCTTTATCATGTAAAAGTGTGTCTGGTGACTCCATTAGACCTCCTTTATCCTGCAAAGTGTCTGGTTGTCCCATTCGACCACCTAAATTCGGTAAAAGTGTGTCTGATTATCCTATTCGACTTCCGTTATCCTGTAAAGTGTCTAGTTACCCCATTAAACCTCATGTATCATGTAAAGTGTCTAGTTACCCCATTAAACCTCCTGTATCCTGTAAAGTGTCTAGTTACCCCATTAAACCTCCTGTATCCTGTAAAGTGTCTAGTTACCCCATTAAAACCTCCTTTATCCTGTAAAGTGTCTAGTTACTCCATTCAACCTCCTTTATCATGTAAAGTGTCTAGGTACCCCATTCAACCTCCTTTATCCTGTAAAGTGTCTAGTTACCCCATTCAACCTCCTTTATCCTGTAAAGTGTCTAGTTACCCCATTCAACCTCCTTTATCCTGTAAAGTGTCTAGTTACCCCATTAAACATCCTGTATCCTGTAAAGTGTCTAGTTACCCCATTCAACCTCCTTTATCATGTAAAGTGTCTAGTTACCCCATTCAACCTCCTTTATCCTGTAAAGTGTCTAATTACCCCATTAAACCTCCTGTATCCTGTAAAGTGTCTAGTTACCCCATTAAACCTCCTGTATCCTGTAAAGTGTCTAGTTACCCCATTAAACCTCCTGTATCCTGAAAAGTGTCTAGCTACCCCATTGAACCTCCTGTATCCTGTAAAGTGTCTAGTTACCCCATTCAACCTCATGCATCCTGTAAAGTGTCTAGTTACCCCATTCAACCTCCTTTATTATGTAGATGACTTTCTGGCTACTCTATTCTACCTCCTTAGGTCATAAAGAAGCAAAAAGATCCATTAACATCTACATGAATGGAGAATTACTAGTAAAAGGGAGTAGTTTATCAGGGAGTAACACTGGAAAGATAGTTGAAATTTGGCAGCCACATGGGAAACGACAGAAGTAAAGCAGCCAAGCGTTTGAACTTAATCAAAAGTCTTGCTAGTACAAATTGGGGAGCTAATAAACAAACTCTTCGCCTACTATACCTTGGTTATGTACGACTGGTGATGGACTACAGCCTACCCATACAGACGACTGTGAGCACAAATAACATCTCATCTATTGACCGGGTGCAGAATCAAGCTCTCAGACTAATTTGTGGGGGGATGAAATCAACACCTACAGCGGCGTGCGAGATAGAGGCCAACATAGAACCGCTACATATCAGGAGAAAGGGGGCACTGACTGAAGTGGTAGAGAGATAAAGGAGATAAGAATATGAACATCCCAATAGGGTACAAATAGACACTTGAAAGCAAATGTGAAGATTGAAACATCTGCCCCCACTGGATGTAGCAGAAGAGGAAAGCCATATTCACCATCTGCCAGAGGAGTGAGAAATGGAAAATATATTATTTGGACCAGCCCCATGGGAAAATCTTTGCCTGCCAGTCATATAAAAAAAATACCTGACAGAAAAGGCAGCCACCAAAGAGACTACGGCTAATATACTGAAGAAATGTGCCTTAGAGACAGCTTCTAGTCCTAGTCTATACGGATGAATCAACATTCAATTCTACCTCTTTTGCATAAAATGGTATCCATATGAAATACCCGGATGGGTTAAGTTTTGTTATTCATGCGGCGAAAACCGTTCAAACGGTGAAGCGGAGGCCAAAGAACACCGCATACAAAGAAAAGAAGATATTCTTGGTGTGAAGGGCGATCAACAACACCATCACTGCCCAAGCAATGCATCCCTGGACATAGTGGGCTACTAGCGAACGAGATGACCGACAGGTTGACAAAAATAAGGAGCCTCGAAACAACAATTGGATAGACCCTGCAGTAACCACACAGTAAAACTATTTTTTTAGAATAATACTCGGGAAATCTGGATGAACAGGTGGGCGACAGGAACAACAGGTCGCAGTGTATTTAGCGAAATGTCACGTCCAAAAAGTAACGACGACATAAAGAGATCAAAGTCCCATCTTTCAGCTCTGAACAGGGCATACAGAGTCAATAGCCACTTGAACCGCATGAATCCCCAGCACCAGCTCTTGTGAAGAAGTTGCTCTCATCCTAATGAAACAGTTCGACATCTGCTCATTGAGTTCAAGGCTCTTGCGGACATGGGGGAAAGATTCTTCCAAGCACTGTCGACAATTACCAACACATTCTACGGAACAGTGACACAACTGAAGAAGACATGTACATATATTAGAATGGCATTGGACTGCCAAGATCAGGCTTGCTCAGCCGCTATGAAATAAGAACAACAACAACAACGTGTATATATATATATATATATATATGCTTCTGAGATCTTTGATCGATATCCGACCAAGCTATTAATGAGCAACGTCGCATCTTGTAACAACCAACTTCAAACACTTTTCTCGGTCGGAAACTTTTTTATTTTGTAAGGAAGCAAGGAAAAAACAAAAAAAAATAAAGACGAATAAGAAGAAGAGAGATGATGAATGTCAACTATTTTTGTTTGTGATGTGTTTTTTGTTGTTGTAATACGCCCATTCGATCTCATTTATCATATGTAGTGTGTCTGGTTCCCTCATTCGACCTCCTTTATCTGGTAGATGACTGTCGCTTTCTCCCATTCGAGCTCCTTTATCTGGTAGATGACTGTCTCTTTCTCCCATTCGACCTCCTTTATCTGGTAGATGACTGTCTCTTTCTCCTATTCGACCTCCTTTATCCTGTAGATGACTGTCTGGTTCTTCCATTCGACCTCCGTGTAGTATGTCTATTCTAATATCCCACCAGATGAATATTGTGTAGTATGTCTATTCTAATATTCCACCATATGATTAGTATGTAGTATGTCTATTCTAATATTCCACCAAATGAATATTGTGTAGTCTGTCATTCTCAGTTATATGTTCCTTATCGATTCCCCGTATTCTTGGCAAGGTACTTGGTGATGCGGCCTTATTATCATGTAACGATACCGTTCAATAGAGGAGCGAGTGGCGAGCTGTATCTTTTAGTCAGAAGGATACGGTTGTAGCACCAGTAATTATGTTTGTTTTAATCAGGAGAGATATAAAAAATTACCTACACACTTCACAGAAACGGCTCTTTTTTCCTGATATATGTCAATGCACCTGACAGATTCCCATCAAACGGACGAATGATGTATTTATATTTGTAAACAAAATACCATTCTATGTGCTAAACATGTTTATGTAAACTTCCCATTCATACATTTTATAAAAATTATGTCAATAGAATATGTAACTTCCTGCCTTCCATTAGTCTCAACAACAGGATCCTTTCTGCAATGCATTTTGGCCGCTTCTATTGGATCAACGAGAGAGAGGAATAAACACTTGCGATAGACAGATAGAAGCGGAGACAGTTCAAAATACAGTGAGATTTGATGCCTCAACGATCTCCTTGGATTGGGGAGAGAAAAAAAAATGCAAGAAGAAGCATCGTCTGACTCCGCTTCTTTATGTCCCAATATACATTTTTAACCTCCAATCTTCCATTGAACTAGACAACACGATTCTTAACGCAATGTATTTTGGCTGCGTGCAATGGCGAACTCCTTTCTGTACAACCCCATTGATCACACATTTAAAATACATCTTAACGCCTCTAGCGCTCTGTCAAACTGCCGGACCACGTTTCCGCTATTGATGCTATTACAAAACCTGATCTTATCATTTGCGTCCGCATTAGCATTCAATAGATTTCAAACTGGGATGCTTTCGTTTTTATTGTGGCTTTTTTTAAGTTGTTCAATACTGGGAGCATCGCAAAAACTGTTAGTCTGATAATTTATAGTTTATTTTTGAACATTAAGCAAGACAGAACGGTTTCAAACTTCGACATAGAAGGAAAGTATTCAGGCATATAGAAACGTCAAGGCAAAACAAGTATTTTTTGTTTAATTCATTTGTTCTATTATTGTATGCTTGCGATTTGATTGTCTTCAAAAAATACACAAATTTATATTTATTTTTTATATAATTCAAAGAAACTGTCATTCATGTTTGTTTCTGTTTGTTCAAACAGTCGTAGACATTATTAACGACTTGTTTGTTTACACCCTGCTGATCAGCACAGAATCAAGATTTAGTTTTTGTTTCTCTTTTATGGTAGAAAATATACCAGGTATTGGAAACAAAAACTGTGAGACTGAAAAAGAAAGGAGAGATACTACCCTAAGCTTTATATCGAAAAGCTACCCAAGCATGGACTGGACCCATGCATACACCGACGGTTCTGTAACAAACACTACACAGAACGGAGGGGCAGGAGCATTCCTGAACCTACCAAATGGCAGACAAATAACACTGTCATTCGCTACTGGTAAGTACACAAGCAATTTCAGAGCGGAGGCAGAGGCACTGAGGGCGGCAGTGGAAGAAATGGTGACACACAGTGAAAATGAAAGCCATATAGTCCTGCTTACAGATGCTCTCGCCGTAGTCACAGCGCTAAAAAGCCAGAAAAACACTGAGCTTAATGACCTAAGAGCAGCACTCTGCAAACTGTGCCAGCAGTCCGCACCAAAAATGGTAGTGGTACAGTAGGTCCCATCACACTGCAAAATCCAAGGCAACGAGGAGGCAGACAGACTGGCAAAAGAAGGTGCACGACTACCACAAACAGATACTAGTATGACGTACGAAGAGTCACAAAGGCTTATCAAAGCCAGATACATGACCAAATGGGAAACCGAACATACTGTTAAAAACCAAAAACGATGCCTATTACCAGTTGAACCGAAGAGAGCAGGTCGTTGTCTTCAGACTTCGCACTGGCCACAATAGACTGAGGTACCACCTATTCAACATAATGAAGATAGGTGGTACCGACGAATGCCCGTGCGGTACCGGTAAAATGACCGCTGAACATCTGCTGCAGAACTGCCCGACATACGAGGATCAGAGAGAGCAGATGTGGCCATCACCAGTGGAACTGCAAGACAAGCTCTATGGCAGCGGCGACAGCCTCAGGATGACCGTCGCTTTTTTCGAAAAAATAATGGTTACTGTCTGACTGCGTACGAAGAAGAAGAAAGAAGAAGAAGAAGTTTCTCTTGTATTATTCTTTTTCTCTTTTGCTTACTCTTTACAAAGATTAACTCTTTACAAAGATTAGAACGCAGCTATTGTATTTCTTTTCACATAATTAAGATTCTAGTAATTTGTCAAACTTTCTTTGTTCGCCTTTTATGACATACTTTGAGGGTTGTATCAGCTCCAACCTCTTTACCACTGTCATAAGCGGGATTAGCATTGGTCACCATTTTTATGATCAGCTGGCCCGGCTTGAGAAGGCTCGTTGGTTTCACTACTTTTGTTCGGCTGCTGAACTTAACTTAACTTAACTTAACGTCTTTATACTGGTTTAGAAGACCCTGCAGAGTCTGTATACAACCAGTTACATTTACATCACCTTGCTCTAAAAGCTATGCGCATCCAGTTTATTCTTAAATGCATTAACTGTCTCTGCCTCCACTACCTCCCCTGGCAATGCATTCCAAGCAGACACCACTCTCTGACTAAAAAAATATTTCCTAATATCTAATCTGGACCTCTCTTTAGTCAGCGTGTAGCTATGCCCTCGTGTTATTGTGGGTGGCTGTATTTTAAAAAACTTGTTATAGTCTAATTTATACATTCCTCTGATCATCTTATAAACCTGAATTAAGTCACCACAAATTCTTCTCTCTTCGAGACACTGTAGGCCGGTTTTTCAGAGTCGTTCCTCATAACTGTAATTCTGGAATCCCACTATCATCTTTGTCGCTCTTTTTTGTATTCTTTCCAGCATGTTTATATCCCATCTATGATAAGGACTCCACACTTGTACACAGTACTCCAATCTAGGTCTAACTTAAGCTTTATTCAGTTTGACGATCACTTCCTTGCTTCTATGTTTAATATTTCTTTTTATCATACCTAACATTGCATTTGCCTTTTTCACTGCTACCTTAACTTGCTCACTCACCTTTCCTGTATGATCTATTATATCTCCTAGGTCCCTTTCCTTATCTATCTTTCTAATATTGTTTCTCCCATTCTGTAATTATGTTCCATATGGATCTACCCATCTGCCACCGTTACGTATTATTTACTTGTAAACTGGCTGTCCCTTGCATCAATGCACTAATTATGAAACCGGAACAGGGTATTCTGCATGATATCTTCATGAAAACGGAATGTGTAAAAAAATGTTTAGTAATATTGTCACCTAGACGAGCATAATTGTCACAGTCACAGTGGCCTGCAGCATTCAATGACGTTAATATCAGACGGCGTCAAACACACGATGTGCTTTGGGTAGGTTTATATTAAGTGTTGAAAATCACTAGCATAATGAGCAAGATGGTGAATTACGCAAGTGACTACAGAAACATCGCTTGATGGTAATCATTTCAAATTATATTCCCGACCGAATGGTGAAAAGCAATAGCATCATTGTTGGTATCAGATTGTGTTCACCAAATAATGGATTGAATTTGAAGATTGTGAAGACGATGTTAAACAGTGTAAATTACATCTAAATGTCATGATCACTTCTATTAGAAGCTGTGGTAGCGTGGCCCCCAATAGTATCGAGTTTCTGAACAAGTCAGATGGCTCACCCTGCACAACGCATGAAGAAGTGGTGGCTAGGTAGAGTAAGCAGTACATGCTGACCTTTAACCATCCATCATTCACGGTCTGCCTTGACCTAGATGAAGGATCGGTAGCAACTCCTCTTGATCTACAGATTAGCACTGACCCTCCAACTCTGACAGACGTTCAGGCAGCCAAACGCAAGCTTAAAGTGGAACGTGCCGCGGACCCCGATCTCATACTGCGGGAACTGCTGAAATATGCATTTGACCCCGTGAGTTATGTTCTACACCAGCTCTTTCTTGAGGTTTACACTACACCACCTCTTTCTTGAGGTCTGCCCTACACCAGCTATTTCTTGAGGTCTGCCCTATACCAGCTCTTTCTTGAGGTCTGCCTTACACCAGCTCTTTCTTGAGGTCTGCCCTACACCAGCTCTTTCTTTAGGTCTACCCTACACCACCTCTTTCTTTAGGTCTGCCCTACACCAGCTCTTTCTTGAGGTCTGCCCTACACCAGCTCTTTCTTGAGGTCTGCCCTACACCAGCTCGTTCTTGAGGTCTGCCCTACACCACCTCTTTCTTGAGGTCTGCCTTACACCAGCTCTTTCTTGAGGTCTGCCCTACACCACCTCTTTCTTGAGGTCTGCCTTACACCAGCTCTTTCTTGAGGTCTGCCCTACACCAGCTCTTTCTTGAGGTCTGCCCTACACCAGCTCTTTCTTGAGGTCTGCCCTACACCAGCTCTTTCTTGAGGTCTGCCCTACACCACCTCTTTCTTGAGGTCTGCCTTACACCAGCTCTTTCTTGAGGTCTGCCCTACACCAGCTCTTTCTTGAGGTATGCCCTACACCAGCTCTTTCTTGAGGTCTGGATGACGGGAAGTGTTCCAGCCGATTGGCGTGATGTGATAATTGTCACACTTTACAAAGGAAAGGGTAGCCTCAAGGATTGCAACAATTATAGGCAAAAAACGCTGCATTCAGTTCCAGGCAAGGTATTCGCTCAAGTGCTGTTGGGCCGACTTAAACCGCTGCTGGTCTCAAAAGGTCGCCCACATCAGGTTAATCAACAGGGGATGACATCATCGCGCTCCGTCTCCTGGCAGAGTTACACCTCGAGTTTACTCGCCCTCTTTGCGCTGCGTACGTGGACTTAAAGACGGCATTCGACTCGGTGGACAGATCGGCCCTGCAGAAAGCCATGCAAGGCATCGGAACTCCTGCACCGCTTGTAGATTTGATTAAACCGGTTCCAGAATCCGTCTCGGGGGCACTCTCTCTGATAAATTGTCAACATCTACAGGCGTCAGACAGGGCTGCGTCTTTGCTCTTGCTCTCTTCTGTCGGGCTGTCGAGTGGCTCCTGGACCACCTCAGCTCTCAGCACCATAGAATCACTATTGACCAAACGTGCATCACTGACCTGGTCTGCGCGGGTGATATAGTCCTGCTAAGCCGCTATAGCACAGCGCTGCAACAGTCATTTGAGGATCTGGATAGTACAGCTCAAAATATGGGACTGTCTATCTCATAGGCAAAGACTAATATTCAGTATCTTGGCTCTGATACAAGGTCCCAGAACATAGCAGTTCGCGATCACACAACGGAAAGGGTGCTTTTCTCTGAAGCACAATGTCATCTGACGGGTGCACTAGCCCAGATATGCCAAGACGGATTGGCTTCTCTACTTCGGGGATGAACGACTTCCTCCGCGTGTGGAACAATAGTAGATTATCACTGAGTTGAAAGCTGCGTACTTACCAGGTGTGTGATTTCAGTGCTATTCTTTGAATTCGTTAATACGATCTCGAAAGAAATGTCGAGGTCTCTATCTATTATGACTAAAATCCCAACTGTAACAGAAATCCTGGACCGTCGTCGCCGTTCCCTGTTTAGTCATGTTGTCCGACTGAATCAGGAAGTTCCAGCTCACCAGATCCTTCTCAAGATAGTTCAACGTGCTAAGGGTATCCAACCAGCTGGCTGGATGCGCAGGAGAGGCCGTCTCCGAATCACGTAGCTTCAACTGATAACAACCCCCCCCCCCCCCCCCCTATAGACGAAGTTTGGCAGAGCGCCGTTTCGACTTGTCATGGTGGGGTACGATCGACGCCACGAGCCTCAGGCACTTAGACGAACATTATTGTTATGTACCTTGTGTCTCACACAGAAGCGGAGCCATGGTCGACTCAATTCCAAGCTGTCAATGGGTGTCTTACTAAATATAACGGAAGACAAAGCACAAATAAAAGAAACTGACCGTCATGTTTGACTGCAGGAACAAGTGGTCTATATTCTTCAGCCGTCCAATAACCCACGGAGATCCCTGAAATGTATAGGGTGTAAATGTATAGAAAGAAAGGTAACTGTTGAGAATGAACAAGTAAGAGTTAAACTTCATTGTATATTGTCTCAGCTATTTCTAATCTTAGCTGAACAGCTCCGTACCTCGCGGTCTAACTGTCACAAAAATAACCATTTGCTTGGTGGGTAGACGGGAACGTGTTGAGCAAATGGAGTGACGGTATATAGGTCTCTTTACTGTTAGAAACACTATTCGCATTTTGTGTGTAGGTGTATCATTATTCCTCTTGCTATTCCCTGGATACGAGTTTTTCATTAATTGGTCCCTGTACCATATATCGGAAAATGTTTCAAACTCTGAGACCTACTCCACACGTAGCAGGAACTTAGTCTAAGCGAGTGGCTGAGTGGACAATGCATTAATTAGAGAGTATTTTTACTGTACAGCACAGTTAGCCAACATTCACGACATAATCTCGGTGCAAAAGAAGACATACTCCCATCTAAGTCTGGCGCAACTTTCTTACACAGACCAGTCGATTATTAGGGTCATAATACATTTATAAGAAAATTCAACAGAGTGGTTTCCAGGGCAAACAGAAAATGATCACTATTTCCTTTCTAACATGCCATACGCGTAGAATACGGTGGGTGGTGAATAGGACTGGTAAACAGTTGCTATTGAAACCGCTCTGCAGATGACTGGATTCAATCAAGTCGATCAAAATCGTCTCATCGCCCTATGGAGCTTAGATCTTCAACACCTAAACACTAATCCATCACATGTTAATCTGCCCCATCTCAATTGAAGTTCATGTGGCTCAACGTTTCTACAGTATGTGGTAAGCAGCTCCATTCCTAATCCTCCTTAGTCGTTTCATACGTCAGGATTGGCAGGTTACAGTGTTACTATTCTTTGCTCCTTTGTCTGGCCTCGTTAACATAATGTTTCCGGTTTCTTTAAAAGCCCGTTTCAGTAGACCAAATGCAGTGTTGGACCTATAATCCACCATCTGGAGTGACATAAATAAAAGAATGGCTATTATATAGTCGCTCAAGATTTGTTAGTTCATGAATACGAGAAGCCCTATTGTTGCCCTGAAAACATCTTAATAACCATGGGAATTCCAAGAATAAAAAAGGAAAATCGCCAGGCTGTCCATTTTAAAAACCATAACCCATGTGATGATTGAAGGAAATTACAGCCCTAAAGACTGAACTCACGTATAGTCAGATGGATATGATATGGGGGGTAGCTAAACGTGGTGCAGGAGGTATCTTTGTAAAATACAACAATGGACAAATAACCTATAAGGTTTTCTCTACTGGGAAGATTTTTTTAAGTCTTGGTGCAGAGTCTATGACAATAAGAATGTTTACCAGATCAGACAAAAACTCGGAATGTATGTTTTACATATTGCAGATCACTACTAGAATCATTAAGAACACCAGATGTGAACACATTCTGCGGGAAATCAGATCAGAGATCAACAAAATGCTAAAAATCTCAACAGCTGCTCTTCACTGACGGCCCTTTTGGTTGAATCCCAAAGAACTAGAGAGCTGATGCCCTGTCCAAAGCAGATGACAAGATTATGCAACTTATCCAAAAGGCAAAAACTATCATCCCCAAACAATACAACTTAAACTGGAAGAACGAAGAACGAATGTGGATGTGAGTAATAGACCTGACCCATTCCACCATGTCGAATGTCGACAGACAGAAACAAGCCACCATCTTTCGTCTGAATACAAACAACTATAGAGCATTGGGTCACTTACATCGGCTGAAGCTATCACACACAAGGGACTTTCATGTAGAACGGGAGTCCAGACCCCTGAACACATCCTACAAAACTGACAAGTATACAAAGACCAACTATTCTTCTTCTTCTTCTTCTTCTTCTTCTTCGTACGCTGTCAGACGTCAACTTGAATTTGTTCGAAGAAAGCAGCTGTCATCCTGAGGTTGTCGACACTGCCATAGAGCCTGTCTAGTTTTGCCACTGGTAATGGCCACATGTGCTTTCTCTGGTCCTCGTCCGTCGGGCAATTTTGCAGTAGATATTCAGCGGTCATTTTTCCTGTGCCACACGAGCATTCGTCAGTGCCACCTATCTTCAATGTATTGAATAGATGGTCTGTTGTGGCCTGTGCGGAGTCTTCTTCTTCTTCTTCGTACGCAGTCAGACGGTAACCATTATTTTTTCGAAAAAAGCGGCGGTCATCCTGAGGCTGTCGCCACTGCCATAGAGCTTGTCTTGCAGTTCCACTGGTGATGGCCACATCTGCTCTCTCTGATCCTCGTATGTCGGGCAGTTCTGCAGCAGATGTTCAGCGGTCATCTTACCAGTACCGCACGGGCATTCGTCGGTACCACCTATCTTCATTTTGTTGAATAGGTGGTACCTCAGTCTATTGTGGCCAGTGCGAAGTCTGAAGACAACGACCTGCTCTCTTCGGTTCAACTGGTAATAGGCATCGTTTTTGGTGTAACCAGTATGTTCGGTTTCCCATTTGGTCATGTATCTGGCTTTGATAAGCCGTTTTGACTCTTCGTACGTCATACTAGTATCTATATGTGGTAGTCTTGCACCTTCTTTTGCCAGTCTGTCTGCCTCCTCGTTGCCTTGGATGTTGCAGTGTGATGGGACCCACTGTACCACTACCCTTTTTGGTGCGGACTGCTGGCACAGTTTGCAGAGTGCTGCTCTTAAGTCATTAAGCTCAGTGTTTTTCTGGCGTTTTAGCGCTGGGACTACGGCGAGAGCATCTGTAAGCAGGACTATATGGCTTTCATTTTCACTGTGTCTTACCATTTCTTCCACTGCCGCCCTCAGTGCCTCTGCCTCCGCTCTGAAATTGCTTGTGTACTTACCAGTAGCGAATGACAGTGTTATTTGTTTTCCATTTGGTAGGTTCAAGAATGCTCCTGCCCCTCCGTTCTGTGTAGTGTTTTGTGCGGAGTTTGAAGACCACGACCTGCTCTCTTCTGTTCAGCTGGTAGTAGGCATCATTTTTTGTGTAGCGAGTGTGTTCTGTTTCCCATTTGGCCATGTATCTGACCCTAATAAGCCTTTTGGACTCTTCGTAGGTCAGACTAGAATCTGGTTGTGGTAGTCTTGCACCTTCTTTTGCCAGTATGTCTGCCTCCTCGTTACCTTGGATGTTAAAGTGGGATGGAACCCACTGTACCACTGTACTCTTTTTGGTGCATACTGCTTGCATAGTTGACAGAGTACTGCTCTTATATAATTAATTCAGTATTTTTTTGACTTGTTAGTGCTGTGACTACGGCCAGGGCATCTGTGAACAGGACTATCTGGTTTTCATTGCTTTCGCCTGTGAGCATTGCTTCTACTGCAGTCTTCAGTGCCTCTGCCTCCGCTCTGAAATTGCTTGAGAATTTTCCAGTTGCCACTGACAGTGTTATTTGTATACCATTTGGTAGGCTCAGGAATACACCTGCGCCTCCATTCTGTGTTGTGTTTGTTACAGAACCGTCGGTGTATGTATGGGTCCAGTCCATGCTTGGGTAGTTTTCTGCTATGTACCTCAGGGTTATATCTCTTTTTTATTTTTCAGTCTGGCTGTTCTTGTTTCCAATACCTGGTATATTTTCTACCACCTCCGGAATGATATGCTGCTTCCACATGGGTTTGAGGAACAGTAGGGATGTGCTTTGGTGTTGTTACGGTCTTCATAGTGTCTTCGCTCATATTTGCTTTGGCTATTTCTGCACAGTTTCTCCGCTTTAGCTTCCCATTTTCAAATCTATTTAGTCTCTGATGCATTGAATGGTCTGTCAGTCTTCTGACTTTCTCTGCTTGCTGATGGGCTTTGCAGTCTCGTCTGTCGGTCATGGATTGCAGATTTGTAATCTTTTCAAATTCTACAATTGGCGTTGACTTCATGTCTTCTGTTATAACTCTCATGGCTTGGTTTTGAAGTTTGCTAAGTTTATCAAAGTTCGCCTTTGCTGCCGTTGTCCATGCCCCAATGCCATACTCGAGAACTGGTCTCACTCTTCCAGTGTACAGTTTCTTGAGTATTCTTTCGTTTGCTCCCCAGCTTGTGCCAGCAAGTTTCCTCATGATTGCCATTTTTTGTCTGGCTCTCATTCGGTTTCTCTCGATCTGATTTGTCCATGTCATGCGTCGATCAAATGTGACTCCCAGGTAGTTTGAGTTGTCGTTTGGCTGCAGATATTTCCGTTAAGACTTATTTTGGTGTTCTGGGGTTTGTTTGAAAGCGAGAATATCGTACATGTTTTTTTCCTCATTTATTTTTACCAGCCATGAGTTCGCCCACTCCTCCAACGATGTTAGGGCCTACTGCATCCGATTCTTTGCTACGGTGACATTATTTTCAGAGGTCCACATAGCCAGATTGTCTGCAAATATGGAGCTGTGGACTCTTCTTGGTATATTCTATGTGAGGTTGCTTATATACACCAGAAAAAGTGTGGGTGACAGTATTCCCCCTTTGTGTACTCCCTGCTCTAGTGTCACCTTTTTGCTCATATGCCCTTGTACTTGAACTCTGTCTGTTCTGTTTTCGAGGTAGTGGCTGATCCATCTGTACATTTTCCCACAAACTTCACTTCTTCGTAGCTTGACTTTTAGTCCCTCTTTCCACACCTTGTCAAATGCCTTCTCTAAATCTTCCCAAACCGCTACTGTGGGTTTTTTCTCTTGGTAAGCATCCTCTATTTCCTGGGCTATGATAGTGATCTGGTCCTCAGTGGATCTGTGCTGTTTTAAGCCTGCTTGCTGTGGAATCAGTATGTGTTTTGCTTCCAGGTGTCACATCAGTCTGGTGTTTATCATACGCTCCATCAGTTTTCCTACACAGCTCAGTAGACTGATAGGCCTGTATCCTTTTGGATCTGTCTATCTTTTTCTTTCTTTGGTAATGGTATAAGTACGGCATCTTTCCATGCCTGCGGTACAATTCCCCTTTTCCAGCTTTGGTTCAGAACTGATAGTAACGACCAACTATTCTAACCAGGCTAGAAGGAGTCGAGGTGACACTGAACCTGTGATGCTGCCATCCGAATCTGGATTGGACTGTGGACTTCACATTTCGACAGGACTACAGCTCTAACATGACCAAAAAAGTCTGAACGAAGAAGAAGTTGGTTAATATTTTTATTGTTTGTTGTCCCTGATGAAGGCCGTTAGGTCGTCACATAGGTTTTGTTTCTGTTTTCGTCGTTGCGCCCTATCTGACCATACCTATAAATGTTATTTTACCCAAGATATGTGAAAGAAGACTGACACATTTATTTATGAGGCTCTATAATTAAACAGAAAGCGAAATCATTACATCCACTTGTACTACTTTCTGTTTAGGTGTGAAGTCGCAATAAACAAGATAACAGAAGCCTGCAACTCAAAGCTAATTGCTCCCGTAAGGGTCAGTTAATCAGAGCTGTCCAAGGCCTTATTTCGTCTTCTACCGGGGATCCTGACAACCACCGTGCAGCCCCTCTGAGAGATTAGGAATCTAAAAGTGAAATCAAACCGGTTCCAAAAATATGCCGCTCGGAAACTGAATGTGCCGAACGGGAAGGCGCAGATATCGCAGCCTCGCTGTAAACTACAAGGCAACGCAACAAAACGTTCTTTTCATGACGAACAACCATGAACATTTTTTGTGTGTATATCCAGGTAACTCCACGGAATGACCGGCTCAATACCTTGTGTATTGATCGCAGCAGACGAAACCAATGATAGATGTGCACGAGATCCGATCGGTCAGGTAGATCGGCGTGTTCATTAGAAGATGGACGACTAAGCACCAGAGGTGTAAATGGATGAAAAAAAGAAGTGGGTGAGTATGGAGAGAGAGAGAGAGATAGAGAGATGTAGTTGTGGAAGTAGCAAGGTCGAGAGAATGATGTAGCTTCAGAGGTTGATATGAGGTGGTAAATGAATGATTATTTCGTGTTAATGCAAGGGGACATACAGTTACTGTAAACGTAACGTCTTTATACTGGTTTAGAAGACTCTCCAGAGTTTGTGTAAACTACTTTAGAAGGAGGTGAGTTGGTCATGCAGTCAATCAGCAGTAAGTCAGTCATATAGTCAATTCGCTATGTAGTCATCCAGCTAGTTTAATTTATGCATAGGTCAATTATGCAGACATGTAGTATTGCAGTCCGTCAATCAATCAGTGATACAGTCATTCAGTCCTCAGTCATGCAGTCAAGTCACGTAGCCGTTTAGTCACTCTATACGTTTGTCATGTAGTGACAACGCATGTGGTCCTCAGTCATGCAGACAGTCTGTCATGCATTCAGTCAGTCATGCACTCAGGCAGTTATGCAGTCAGACATAGTCAATCAATTATGCACTGCTCCCGGCATTCCTGCAGTCATTCAGTAATGTAGTAATGCAGTGAATCGAACAGTTAATGAACTAGTCAGAAAAGGAGCTTGAAATTGATTCGGTGAATCGGTATGTTACTCAGTGAATGAGTGAGTTAGTGAGTCAGTCAATGAGTGAGTCCGTCAATGATTGAGTCTGTCAGCGAATGAATGAGTCAGTCGGCGAAAGAGTCAGTCGATGACTGTGTTGATCAGACAGTGAGTCAATCAGTGTGGGAACACATCATTTAGCCAGAATGTATATCATTGAGTCAGTCAGTCAGTGAGATAATCTGTCAGCAAGTGATTGAGTCAGTCAGTGAGTGAGTGAGTCAGACACTAAATGTGATAATATTAAGATTAGGCAGAAAGAATGTGCTAATCATTGCTGATAAAGATGTATGTTAATGAAGTATCGTACAGAAACGCTGAAATAAGTATATTAGCATATTCGGTCGTCGGGGGTTAAGTGTTATATATATTTGTTAGAATACTCATCTTACTTATGAGGCGAGGTGACAGTTTCTCCGTCCAACCTTCTCCGACTAACCTGCATTATTTCAATAATTTTAACAAGTTAACCGTTTTAAGCTCGGCGCACTCGAGCGTATCGCTATCTTGGTGGCGAACTCGGTAACTTAGCATGGAGAAGCATGCAATCATTAGACCAATCAGTCGTTGATAGTGACTTCGTACATGCTAGCAGATAGATAGATTAGGGGAGCAGGATTTTGAACCGTTAACCGACGAGGCTGTGAAGTGACCTGTATGTCTCAGGGTGTTTTTCGTGTCTGCCTCACAATCCTTCTGTTATATCGTGACTGCAAGCTATCCTTCGTACAGTACACCAGCTCTGGTTCAGTATTTCTATTTCAATAATTCTCAGACATATTCACACTCTCGTTCATCTTTGTCCTGGATGCGTAGGCTGGTGGTTCTGGAGAGAATATCGATATCTTTTAACACAACCGGAATGCGAACTTAAAAGTGGTTTTATTTCTTTCTGTTATGTTGAGAGTCGACATTGGTACAGTCTAACTAAACCTAAATAAGCCCACTCTCTAACAGTACGTGGTGGAGGGTGTGGTAAATGTTGGTTACATTAGCCAGCTTGGTGTAAGTATTCCTACTCCATCTTCTCAGACGTCACTTCCACTGTTCAACCATCGATTTATTTCAAAATCATGCAGTCTATGGATTACCAGTTCATCGATTGCAGTGTCAACATCCGTAAGGCGGTCATTGATCGAGTTCAGAATGTCACTTCTATCCGTATTCAATGCGCACAATGTAGGCGCCTTTGAGACAAGGAATACAGCTAGCTCATTGCCGTGATACACATCAGTAGGTCTACACAAACCACCGAATACCTCAGACCTCTCTATTCGCTATCCACTCAAGCCGTTGTCAGCACTTATTTACCTTCCACAAGGCAAAGATTGAGAGACCGATGGATTTGGCTACTTTTGTTAAACAGGTCTCAGATTGCCAGCTCATTGCTCAAGTCATTCTCACAATCGCCATTTGCATATTAGATGTCTTTGTCACGTACGTACTATTGAACTCCTTCTTACCTCTCCCTCGTGCAGAGATGTATTCTCCGGATTTTTCACTCCACAGTGTTGTTCGTCTATCGCAATCAAAGAGAACCACTTTGTCAATATTCACTGTTCACACGAGCTCGGATATGGCTAAATAAGCCAATTCGGGCCTGAAGTTGTTTGTCAAATTTAGTACAAGGAAATAGGACACCCCACTATCACAGTGGTTCAAGAAAATTAGACCAAACTATAGATGGCCATGGCTAATTGTGAGCATATTTGCGAAGCGATCATCTCTATATAACCTCATTTATTGTTCTTGTCTCTAAACACCCTCCGCAGTAGTGCTGCACCTTTCTGTGCGATTGGTGGCATTTCTTTCCCAGGCATCATGGTTAATACCGCACTGGATCAGTTATTTCTTCAGCGTGTCCTTGTAACGTTTCTGCTGGCCCCCGCTTGCTTTCTTGCAATTTTGCAGTTCACAATTGAGCAACACTTTTGGTAGAAGTTGATCGGACATGAGTGCCACATGACCATCTCAGATGTGCTGCATATATCATGGTGTGTATATTTGACATGTCCAATTGCGCTAGCATATCTGTATTTGGCACCATGTCTGCCATCTAATCTTCAGTAGTTTCCGCAAGCAGTGCATGTGGATATGGTTTAATTCCTCTTCATGACGACGTCAAACGTACCAGATCTCACACGCATATAAAATGGTAGGTAAAACAACTGTAGTGTACACCTTCATTTTTTTTAGTTCTGATTTGGAGAACTCTGAAAAACCGATCCATCGACATACAAGACATAGTCATCATCCAGAGATGTGATTGCAAAACTACAGTACTTTTAAAATAAGGTAAAAATACAAACACACGTTGTTACTAAACGTTTCAAGAGGCGGTACCATTCTTTACAAAAGTGGTCGTGTCTTGATATGTGTACCTGATAATATCAATCAGTAATTATTTGTTTACGTCAATCATATGACGTCTAAGTCGCAGAGCGTTTATATCTTATAGATCAGTGTGCTAAGCTGTAAACGGGTGCCTCATTTACAGTTAACTCAGACAAAGCACCAACAACGAAACCTCGAGCAGCGACATTTCTAACACGTAAACTCCAAAGGGAATTCAGTGTGTTGTACGAGGATACAGTTAATGGAATGGTACACGAAGGAATACTGACTCATAGCTTCTTCGGGAGTGGAGTGGGGGGGGGGGGGGCAAAGAGGGGTGAGATAATGGTTGGTGCTTGCTCTGGGTGTTTTGTGCGTGTTCTTGTTGGTTAAAGATTGTATAATGATCTGGTACTTTTGTCATCCCGTCATAGACATGAGCAATAGAATTTGGACAATCAGTCAAATTGGAACTGATAATGCACATAAAGAGAACCAAGCTCCTTAAAATTAACTTGGTCAACAAAGAACGAAACATGCTGGCATGTGAGCTGTTGGAAGAGGTAGCTGCCTTTACGTATTTTGACAACAAAATTGACACGTCAGGGAGTACAAGTGGAGATGTAAATACCAGAATTGGAAAAACATGAATTTAATTCCTGTCACTAAACAACTTATAGAGATCCAGAGACATAAAGTCCTACAATTTAAAATAGGAATGTCATTGTAAAGGTCGGTGCTATCGTACGGTGCAAAAACCAAACACAGAGAACTATCAAGGCAATACAACAAAGATACGTGTTCTTCGTTAACAGATGGATACGAAGAATAATTGGCATAATTTGGCAGGGTAAGGTGAGGAATGAAGACCTGTGAAAAAATAGTCAAAAAGCAGTAACAAATAACAAATAAAGATAACAAAATGGACCTGGATATGACATACGATGAGGCAGACACTGTCGAACATAGCTAAGCAGGCTGCTGTCACATATACTCCGCTGGGAAAGATAGAAGCTGACATAAAAGAAAGACGTGATGCCCTAACGACCTTTCAGGTTATGAAAAAAACAGAAAAAAACGATTAGAATATAGGACTCTCATCTTGACATTTCGCGTTCTAGCCCAGGTAATGTCAAGATGATGTTTAAAATAGAGTGTGAAACAAACGCCTACCTTGTGTACTGCACACCACCTGTAGGAGTTAGTGACCTTTTAATGCTCAGACATGATATTTGCCTAATGCACGTGGGGATGGCGACAGCATCAGATTTGTGCTACCTTAATTAATGTGTTCTCTTAATTGTTGTCAAATATATATTAACACCTAGGAAAACCTAGCTCCGAATCATTCAACCTGGAAGAGTGCGGTCACAGTCGTCGTTGAAACCCGCGAGGGCCTCTGTGTTCATTTAGAGCAGAATTGACGCACAGGAAGGCTACAGCAGAGGTGGCTGCAGATTGTGTTTGTCAGTCATGTTAACCGAACGTTTCGCTCTCCCATTTATTTTATCGGTCACATTGGATGATGTTGACGGTCCTCATAAAGACAATGGATTGATTATGATTATGATTATAATTATTTTTATATTATTATTATTATTATTTTGGCTGTAAACACCAAACTTGGAAAAGGCCTTCAATGCCGCATTCGGGCCACACACACACGGGTAACTGACTGTAGAGTCGTCGTGCGTTTTGTATTTTTCAAACATCACGCTTTCGCTGAGCATCCGTGATTGCTTTTCTCAATGCATTGTGTAAATACCTTTGGTGATACTAGCCAGTGGGTACAGTTTGTGCTAGCAACTTCCAAGAAGTGACATCAATGTTGAAGATTTTCAAGTTCACTTTCAATGTGTCTATGTGGCGATCGCACCCCTACCCCCCCCCCCCCTATTTTCCCGCTTATCTTCCTGTTAATCTTCAGACTTCTAACAAGTGTCTCTCATGGCTGGATTGACAGAGTATGTAAATCAGTCACGTCATGCTCAAGTTTACTCAGTTGTATTTAGGTTGGAGTCCAGTATAGGTAAGAATATCACTACTACGACGTCGTGGACTGATATAAACCAATTTCAAAAGGAAATGTCACACATTATTCCCAGAATGTAATACAGCAGAAGTATATTGCTACTTGCCAAGAAGAGATCAAGTTACAATATCCGGACAGCGAACAAACAATTAGAGACTGAAATAGCATATGTTCAATAAATTACAAATCCAGCGCAGACAAAATTGCCCATTTGGAGAGAACTAATAAACCATGGGACATGTTCTCAAGATATGTGGGTCCCATGATAGGAGCAGAGTGACAACAGGATCCTGGCAAAACGAATTGACTGATAAACTGTACAGCTATGAGAGAAGCCTTAGACAGTGATGACCCATTGAGTAAATGAGAGAAATAGAAGCGATTATTTAAGAGCGAATGACGAAGAAGAAACACAGTATCTTATACCGTGTACTGCCGTCTCTAACACTTCATCGTTAACTACAGTAGATCTTATGGAATCACCGCCAGGAGCCAAAGATGCAACAGTAAATGAACTAGCAGCAGTCGGCGACTCATAAAGGGATGCTTGCATCAGGGTCAGTGATCAACAACTGACCAAGACAGTTGCGGACCTGGAAACAAAATACCTCCCTATGCAGTCTGGCTAAGAGATTAGAAGGAATAGCAAACCCGGTCCAAAACACCGGATTTGCAGGGCTAAAAAATGCAGCCCAGCTGTAAACTTCGACACACTTTCATAAAGCCTTTTCGGGACTAACTTCAGCGAAGAAGACCCTAGACACATCTATTAAATATGTTGAACTTGTAAAAAGGACGTTTGAGTTCCGACTTCGGTTGAGCAAGAGGAGGTGCCTTGGAAGGTTATTCGGGAGTGTGTAGATCCCTCTAGCTGCAGACACCATCTATAGCCAAGCCTCTCACTACAGAGACGTAATATCATTGTAAAAATGTACTATTAGTACATGTATTTCTTATTGTATTCCACCGGATGGATTTATAAGACAGAAGAATAAACGCCGCTTGACAGGACAGGCGCTGTGCAATGCGACCAGATATATTTTATTCCCACACCTGATTGAAAGAAACCTAGGATCAATACAGTTGTTTAAATACGTGTTCATCTGACAGTAAACCTTATTCTTTACCACTCGGTCACCTGTTCTTCCACATAATAGTAATAGTTCATAATTTATATGAACATAACATTGACAAATATGTCGTTTCTTTATTGATTGAGTACTGATGTCATTCTTCCACTGAACACAGCAACTAACCCAACTAACTCAGAAAACAAACGACCGATTTCAGGACACTGGCTAACGTGCACATTTGATGCTTTATGGCGCTAAATCTCCAGCCGAACACTGCAAATCGACAGCGGGAAGGACCTGCGCGCGACGAGAATGGACACTGCTCGTCTCAGACCAGACCTGGCAGAAGAGACACACGAAAAGCGCGCTAACAGAGCTGGCTGATCTGCCTTCCTTTCACTTCATTTAGACGCGCCGCTGGTTCCTAAGTAACATCGGATGTCCTGACGAGCGGGAATGGATTGGCAGTTTACATAAGTAACGTTCATGTTGTTAATGGCGCGTTTTCTGTGAGGTGTTCTATGGAATGGCGGACAGCTTGGAAATTCTAAGCAGAGAATTCATAAAGTGTGTGGTCCCTTTTGTTTCAGAGCAACAAACAGATTACTCATCGAACACGTCCAGATATACTATGTGATAATTCCACAGGTACTGGTAATTATTTCTCATATAGTATGGGTATATTTATCTATTCAGTATGTGTGCAATACATTGTTGTTAGACACACACACATACATATATATATATGTATGTGTGACCGCCACTCTATTTGCCTACTGTCTGTGAAGAACACCATAAAAGCCCACAAAAAAGCTGCATAAACATCACCGTCAACATGAAAATCAGCAGCAGCAACAACATCTACATCTACAGCAATAACGTTATATTGTGTATCTTGAATTGTTTCACGTATGTGTCTCTACTTTTTCATACACGGCCTTCGTATAAAACGCCCCTAAGCATGTAAGGAAAACTACAAATAAAACGAGATATACATACTCTGTAAACGTGCTGTTACATTCCTTAGCCCGTTGCAATTTGTTCTTCATTTTTGACAAATGCCATAGCTTTATCTTTTGTTATTATGTTCAAAGCAAATAATAGCGTGTTATGTTTCTGTCATCCGCACTCTCTCAACTATTGTTATGTGATCATTATTACCACTTTTGATGAATGACGTAGTCTCTTAGTTGCTGTGTGAAGTATTCCGAAGACACTATTACATACTTCATGTATGTCGTATTACCAGTTGTCCTGTTTGATGTCCGTCTTAGTTTCGGTTTCATTGTTGGCGATTGTCATAGTTTGTTTTTTAAGGTATGTCACATCGACTTTTCTATTCTTTAAGATGTCACATCGACTGTTCTATTCTTTTAGGTATGTCACATCGACTGTTCTATTCTTTTAGATATGTCACAGTCAATGCTCTATTATTTAAGGTATGTCACAGTCACTGCTCTATTCTTTAAGGTATGTCACATCGACTGTTCTATTCTTTAAGGTTTGTCACAGTCACTGCTGTATTCTTTAATGTATGTCACATCGACTGTTCTAATCTTTAAGGTATGTCATAGTCACTGTTCTATTCTTTAAGGTATGTGTCGTAGTAGCCGTTCGATTATTTGAGATATGTCATATTCACTGTTTGCATATATTGAGACATGGCCAATTCACTGTCTGCATTTTCTAGACAACCCACGGCCATTGTTTGCATCTTGAGGTATGCCATAACCACTATTGGTAACTTTGAGACATGTCATAGCCGCTGTTCACATCTTTGAGACAGTTCATAGCCGACGTTCACATCTTTAACGTATTCAGTATTATCTGTTACCATATTTAAAATATCACCTTTCACTTTATTTTGGTACCTCATTTTCCATGTTACCTTAGAAAAAGTGGTATCTGCGAACGTAGCGCAAAGTTACCACAAACTCTCAAATCATTGGTCTCTTAAACCGGGCTTATAGGAGGGACTGCATTTCAATATATATTAATATATGGATTACGTGAGAGGTGACTAACGTTTGGTCAGGCAAAACATTCAGGTCAATGTTAGTAAGTGGCATGTAAATATGGTGAGCAAAGCCTCACTCTCATGTAGTTCTCTCTGGACACAGGCTTTCAGTCTCGCTAACGAGGTGTGAATAGACGTGATCCCCGTAGTAGTGAGGCTAAGCACAGCACAACAGCCTGGCAGACCCAGGTCCACCTTCATCAGCACGTTTGGAATTAGGAAAACAGCTTCTGCAACCCGCCACTAAATGTCCTTTTCACGACACGTTAAATAGTGAACTTACTCATGGACATTGAACAACAACAACAACATCGACAACAATAACATCGACAGCAACAACAGCAACAACAACAGCAACAACAACAACAGCGACAACAACAACAGCAACAACAACAACATCAACGGAATAAGCCTATTATCAACATATGGTGTTAGTGTAATTGATTGATTGATAGATTGAATGGTTGATTGAATGATTGGTTGATAGAAATATTAGTTTTTTCTTTCTACGTTAAGCAGAGCACAGCACTAAGCGTAGTACCTGAACATTTGATGTGGTGGCTTCACAATAATGATTTTGCACGATGAGGTTGCTAGTTCTATTGAGATAGTATGACTTAGAATTGCCACTTGATTCGATTATCATTGAGATGTTCTGGCCATACATTGCAGGCAGAGTGGTAGAGCGCTCGTTTTTCAAGGGTAAAGTTGCCATGTCCTGATCCCTGCTATTAAAACGCTCCAGTTCCCCATCTATAAATAGGTTCTTGACTTACAGTTAGATAAGAACATGCAACGACGAAGGGAAGTGATCATCTCACCTGGCACAAAAAAGCTGAGGTGTAGTACACTGTAAATGTAACACTTCATCCCCAAGAGCAGAAACTGCTACGAGACAGCTTTTTATATAAACAAATAAAGTTATTGCCAATCGCAATCGATGATGGCCACACCCTCATACGGTTCTGTTTTAATAGTGTGATGTACGCTGTATTTAGATTATAGTAAGGAAGAAGCTGCGCTGGTCATAAATCTCACTATTTTCCATAGTTACCTTGGATCAGGGTCAAGACTTTATACTGGTTTAGAAGACCCTGCAGAGTCTGTATACAACCAGTTACATTTACATCACCTTGCTTTAAAAGCTTTGCGCATCCAGTTTATTCTTAAATGCATTAACTGTCCCTGCCTCCAATACCTCCCCTGGCAATGCATTTCAAGCAGACACCACTCTCTGACTAAAAAAATATTTCCTAATATCTAACCTGGACCTCTCTTTAGTCAGCTTGTAGCTATGCCCTCGTGTTATTGTAGGTGGCTGTATTTAAAAAAAAACTTGTTATAGTCTAATTTATCCATTCCTCTGATCCAATTATAAACCTGTATTAAGTCACCACGAATTCTTCTCTCTTCGAGACACTGTAGGCCGGTTTTTCTGAGTCGTTCCTCATAACTGTAATTCTGGAATCCCACTATCATCTTTGTCGCTCTTTTTTGTATTCTTTCTAGCATGTTTATGTCCTCTCTATGATGCAGGCACTTTGGTCTTACCTCCCGTGAGACCAAGGGTCGCTTGAAACTTGCGGGATTCGATCGTCCACTGTTTCCGTCCATCACTGTCAGAGGCGGTGCCTTATCCTATTGACTACAGAGACCCCCCATAAAGGAATACGTTAAAATAATGTTGCAATAATATTTTAAAAGAATATAAAGAAATATATTAAAATGAAATATACAATTCTTCTAAAGCATTATAAAAAAACATGTTAAAACATTATATGAAAATATTTTTAAATATTATACATAAATATATTCAAAGAAAATATCTTAGTTCTTAGTCGACCTGTACTTCTACTCTCTGGTATGAGCTGGATATAACCTGGAGAAGAATTTTCTGCTTAGCGGGCTAGGCTTGAGCAGATTAATACTCCGCTGCGTTAGGTGGTTAACCGATGTGTGAGTTCGTATTAATAGACTCAAACACTAGCGAAAGGTAGACCAGCAGCCTGTTAGACGCCATCTATGCTGCTCTAAATAAACCACTTAACCATGCCGGTGTTATGCCATGTCACACAGTTAGTCGCCTCTTACGACATGCTCTGTGAGGCAGTGGTGCTATTCTTGTGCTTGTCATACACAAAGACCATGGCAGACCACTAAAAGATAATATAAATATAAAAAATATGTAGACAAATATAATAATAGATAGTATAAAGAAATAAACTAAACGAATTCATAAATATACATTAACATTGAAAAAGAAATGTTTTAAAACAATATATAAGTGTATAAATGAAAAGAATGCACGAATATAATATAAATGTATATTTGTTTCGCATGCTAATCTGATTTGCGACTTCCTTTACCTGTATAATGAAGGCAAACTATCGGTAATGCCAAACCTTTATATTATCTTATGAAAGTGTTGTTGATTGTTGAGAAGAAAGATGACAGTTCTGGCGTTGCTGAATGCAAAACAACATATGTTTCGCTCGGTTTCTCTTGACGATTTTTTTATGTTGATTTGTAATATCGTCTTCCTGCAAAATTTCCGAGGCAATTTTTCTTTCAGAGCTTCCCGTGTAATATGTAGAACTGTCCTTTTGCGGCTGCTGATTAATTTTTGCGTTTATTAATTTGTAGTTGTTGTTCAATATTCCCATCCATGCAGTGGTTTTCATCCTATATAAGTTTGCAGGGCTCTGCTTTTAAATTCCGTTACAGAGACTGAGGATTGGTGCGGACAGTTTGTTAATAGTGTTATTTTTGTAGTAATGTTATGGTACGCTGTTATAACTTGTTTTCTTTCTTTTCCTATCTCTCTCTCATTCTCTCTAGCTCTCTCTCTCTCTCTCTCTCTCTTGTTATCTTTGTTTTTCTTCTTACATCCCATCACATTTACACTCGTGCATTTGTCTCTCTATATCACTTTCTCTATCTTTGTTATACTCTTTCTCAGTCTCTCCCGCGTTACCTTTCACTGCATCTCTCTCTAATTGTCTGGCTCTCACACACTTTCCCTTGTTTACCTTTCCTCAATATCTCTCTTTCTCTCTCTGTCTCTCTCACTCTCTCTCTCTCTATCTCTCTCTCTCTCATTCTTTCGCACACTTTCTCATTGTCACTTTTATTCTCTATTTCTTTTTCACATTTTCTCTCTTTCACTTTCTCTCTCTGTCATTTACTCTCCATCAAACTGTTACTCACACGTTCACCGTCTCGCATACGTTTTCACACTCACTCGCAATATATCATACTCTGTCTATCTCTCTCTGTCTCTACGGCTCGATCTCCCATTAGGCTTTGACAATTTTTTTTTACCAACCAGAGCATAGAAAATACTAACATGCACACATCGTGGCAATTGCTAATGAAACCGTATTCGAATGGACATGACATTTTTCAACATTTATCAGTCGAGTCTCTTTCTACGGTGAATTCACATTTACTCTGTATGTATCCTTTTGGTCTGACTATTATTTTAGACGTAATTGTTTTTTGTTTATTGTCTGTGGTTTTTTTTTTAGTACATTATCACATACTGTCAACTGATTTGTGTAAGTCGTGTTCACTTTCTGCTATCTTTTGATCAGCCTAATGCATTGTTAATGTCGGAAATACGAACTAAGATTAAAGGCAGTATTACACAAGAACATGAACACATGTTAACCTTGTCTCCAATTCTCATATATTGTCTCCTAACTGATTATTAGCGGTGTCTTTGTTTGTAACGTTTTTTATTTGACATTTTACCGATTCTGCAATTTTTGTAGTTGTTTTCTTTCTCTTGTCCGTATGGATGTCTTCTGTATTCCCATATACGTTTTCTTTCTCTTGCCCGTATTATTGTCCAATCAATTCCTATCTGTTCTCTTCCTCTTGTCCGTTTACTGTCGTTCAATCTATTACTATTTAATGCTTTCCCTTTTCCGTATTACTGTCCTTAATATATAAGAGTTTATTGTTTTCTCTTTTCCCTATTACTTTCCTACAGTTTTGTCATTTTTGTCATACTGTAAACTTGATTACATGATGACCTGTTCCTCAGAGGCGGTTGTATCACTGTGTGTGTCCCAACTTTGTTCCTATGATCTTTCACTGGGCTATGTAAGTCCACATGATAATGAGCTTGCCGTTTGACTTGTACTGGATGCTGTAATAGAGTACAAAGAAGTCTTACCAGCGCATTGTAAGCCCCTTTCCGTTTAACTTATAATAGATGATGTAATAGAGTAGAAAGAAGTCTTACCAGCACATTGTAGGTCCATTTCCGTTTCTAGGTTACCAAAACGGTTGCCGTAATGCTCCAACGTTTATCCTTTCTTCTGAATATGTGGTCTGTTCACCGATGTCTTCCCTTGTTTGTCTGGAAAACTACTTAGCACACATGATAATTATCGTAAGTCGAAATTATTGAGATTCTGCATTCGCTGGTTAACCTTCTCGAGTATGGCATTGCGGCATGGACAACCGCAGCGAAGGCGAACTTCGATAAAGTTAACAAACTTCAAAACCAAGCCATGAGAATTATAACAGGTGGCATGAAGTCAACGCCAATTGTAGAACTTGAAAAGATTACAAAACTGCAATCCATGACCGATAGAAGAGACTGCAGAGCCCAGCTGCAGTCAGAGAAACTCAGAAGACTGACGGACCATCCAATGTACCAGAGACTAAACAATTTGGGAAATGGGAAACTAAAGCGGAGAAACTTTGCAGAAATAGCCAAAGCAAAGATGCACGAAGATCCCATAAACGCACTAACAACACCAAAACCCATCACTACTGTACGAAAACCTACTTGGAGGCAGGATATATTTCCAGAGGTGGTAGAAAATATACCAGGTATTGCAAACAAAAACTGCCAGAGTGAAAAAGAAAAGAGAGACACTACCCTAAGCTTCATAACGAAAAGCTACCCAAGCATGGACTGGACCCATGCATACACCGACGGTTCTGTAACAAACACTACACAGAACGGAGGGGCAGGAGCATTCCTGAACCTACCAAATGGCAGAAAAATAACACTGTCATTCGCTACTGGTAAGTACACAAGCAATTTCAGAGCAGAGGCAGAGGCACTGAGGGCGGCAGTGGAAGAAATGGTAACACACAGTGAAAATGAGAGCCATATAGTCCTGCTGACAGATGCTCTCGAAGTAGTCACAGCGCTAAAAAGCCAGAAAAACACTGAGCTTAATGACTTAAGAGCAGCACTCTGCAAACTGTGCCAGCAGTCCGCACCAAAAAGGGTAGTGGTACAGTGGGTTCCGTCACACTGCAACATCCAAGGCAACGAGGAGGCAGACAGACTGGCAAAAGAAGGTGCAAGGCTACCACAAACAGATACCAGTATGACGTACGAAGAGTCAAAACGGCTTATCAAAGCCAGATACATGACCAAATGGGAAACCGAACATACTGGTTACACCAAAAACGATGCCTATTACCAGTTGAACCGAAGAGAACAGGTCGTTGTCTTCAGACTTCGCACTGGCCACAACAGACTGAGGTACCACCTATTCAACAAATTGAAGATAGGGTGTACCGACGAATGCCCGTGCGGTACTGGTAAAATGACCACTGAACATCTTCTGCAGAACTGCCAGACATACGAGGATCAGAGAGAGCAGATGTGGCCATTGCCAGTGGAACTGCAAGACAAGCTCTATGGTAGTGGCGAGAGTCTCAGGATGACCGCCGCTTTTTTCGAGAAAATAATGGTTACTGTCTGACTGTGTACGCAGAAGAAGAAGAAGCTGGTTAACCATGCATCTCTCTTGAGGAACCTGGGTCAATCGCCTTTTGCTTTTGTAAGTGTCAATGTTTGAACAGCATAGAACATTCCAGAGAGCATACTGGAGTTAAAGAAAGACTGTCTTGATGGACGAGAAGGCTACCCAACCTGTTTGGCCACGGCTTGTTAATTTTGGTTTACAATTATTATTTTGGATTCCTGTATACATTTAATGTAATTGTTTTAGCTTGATGGGTCTCCAACACGCGGTACTTGCCTGGCACACCAATACTTTTCTCGCTGTATAAACCTTTATTCGGAAAATATATAATTGTCAGACACGTATGTAGGACTGTTTATAATACAGTAGTGTCTCGCAATACGATCACTCGCTTAACGAATACACGCTGCATACGATTGTGAATTCGCTGTTACGAACATTTTTCGAGAATGATTTGTAATCCAACTTGTCGGTTCGTTTCAAATCTGACAGCAAGTAGTGTTTTTCCTTCATGTTTGATGTCCAAGTTGTACATAACACAGCTCTTTGAAATTAATAATGTGCACCTGTTCTATTTATGTTATAATATTCATAACAGATTCTAAGTGTGATGATAATTTTAACGAGAATGTCCCTGTCATATGTTTTTAAAATCGTGGATAGCGGTTGAATTATTGGATCTCTGACTGTTTCAAGTCTTCAGTTGATCCCATAACGGGCTCTCTGATTGTTTCAAGTCTTCAGTTGATCCCATAACGGGCTCTCTGATTGTTTCAAGTCTCCAGTTGATCCCATAACTGGTTCTCTAATTGTTTCAAATCTTCAGTTGATCCTATAACGGGTTTTCTGATTGTTTTAAGTCTTCATTTGATCCCACAACAGGTTATCTGAATGTTTCAACTCTTCCTATAACAGACGAAAGTTTTCTTCTGATTGATAAGCAAAGGAGGTATCTTGAAAAAAGCAACGTAAACATGTGATTCAGTTTAGACTAATGTGTACTGACGAAATAGAGGAAGAATAGCCATCGTAGAGAAGACAATTGCACATTGGTAAGACATATTTCCCAATGTAGAAAGATAAACAAAAGTAAATTCAATGCTGTGGAACTTAATGGCCTGTTTTAGTAAATTTCATCAAGAAAGATATCAACCACAGTGTGGAAACCTACAATGCTTTCCTTTTTCAAAGAGTAATCGTATCGTTCCGCTCCAGGGCCAGTACCGTCATCAGCACCCTCTGAGTGATCACCGTCTAACTTCCCTCCTTTAAAAAAAATGGTCAATTCAATCTCACTCTGTAGAGAAGGATGAATGTAATAATGATGTAGACACGGCTGAATGTAAGAATGATGTAGACACGGCTGAATGTAAGAATGATGTAGACACGGCTGAATGTGAGGATGATGTAGACACGGCTGAATGTAAGAATGATGTAGACACGGCTGAATGTGAGGATGATGTAGAAACGGCTGAATGTAAGGATGATGTAGACACGGCTGAATGTAAGAATGATGTAGACACGGCTGAATGTAAGGATGATGCAGATGATGGTGAATGTAAAGATGTTGAAGAGAATGATGAATGTAAGGTAGTTGTACACAAGGGGGAATATAAGGATGTTGTAGGCAATGGTAAATGTAAGAAAAAGGTGCATAAGACTGAATGTGTGATTGACGGGTATAAAACTGAATGTGTGATTGATGTGTGTAAGACTGAATGTGTGATTGACGTGTATAAGACGGAATGTGTGATTGACGTGTATAAGACGGAATGTATGAATGACGTGTATAAGACGGAATGTGTGATTGAAGTGTATAAGACGGAATGTATGAATGGCGTGTATAATACGGAATGTGTGATTGACGTGTATAAGACGGAATGTATGGATGACGTGTATAAGACTGAATGTGGGGATGACGTGTATAAGACGGAATGTATGAATGACGTGTATAAGACGGAATGTGTGATTGACGTGTATAAGACGGAATGTGTGATTGACGTGTATAAGACGGAATGTATGAATGACGTGTATAAGACTGAATGTGGGGATGACGTGTATAAGACTGAATGTATGGATGACGTGTACAAGACTGAATGTATGGATGACGTGCATAAGCGATTGTATGAATGACGTGCATAAGACTGAATGTGGGGATGACGTGTATAAGGCTGACTATATCTTTTTCTTCTTCTTCTTTCTCTTCTTTTTCACCATCATCCTCTTCTTCTTCATCCTCATTTTCTGGTATCCCACTGTCCTTGCTAAACGGCGGTCGCAGAGAGGCAGGATGTGTAGACTGTTCGTTATTGCCCAGTGGGAGGTTTGTGCTGTCGTTAGTTGTAACTTCCTGAGAGTGTCAAATACACCCTCGATCAACCGACGTCGAGGTCTGCCTCTTGCTCGTGGAACGGGAACCTGCATATGATATGATCTTGCTGCAGGGTGGCCATAATGCATTCTGACAAAATGACCAAACCACTTGATTTGTGGTGCTTCAATGTAGGTACTAACTGGGATTGTTTCCACTATTTTCTTTAGTGTGTAATTGGGGATTCGGTCACGGATTGTCTTTCCGGCTGCACTTCTCACACAGCACATCTCACAGCTATGAAACTTACTCTTATGTGTTAGCAAGTAAGGACCAAGAAGGGCATTGGTAAACACAATTTAGGAATAAATATTGCATTTATCAACCTTCCCTTAGTTGAAATAAGCTCTCTAGGGTGTTTCAAAGTCGGTGGAATTTGATAGTGAATACCGTTCGCTTTCTGAATTGTATATGCAATCTTTGAGTGCACTCTGCCGTCATCAGTAAACATACTACCTAGGTATTTAAACTCCCGTATTTGATTTATATCAGTGTCACTTATGTGTAAACTTCTCTGCACTTGTTCAAGCGATATCAACACAGTCTCTATCTTGCCTTTGTTGATCTTCATGTCATATTTATCATAAGCGAAATGAAGAAAGTTCAGGTGGTGTTGTAGGTCTTCTTTATTTTGGTAAAAGATGACCTGATAATCAGCAAACAATAATTCAGTGATATCACACCGAGTTCAAAAAGATGACCTCATATAGCCGAGCCTTTGAAATGTGAGATCGCTAACACCTCACACCCCTACGGCAGTAATGCTATGGAATACTTTACTTTTGTTTTTACTTTTGCTTCCATCTGTTTCCAGTAAATATTTGTTTTTTTAAATTATTCGCAGGGACAAAAGGCTAACGTCTGGTCAGGCAAAAGACACTGATAAGACAATGTTAGCCAGGGTCAGGAGAAATATACTGGCCAAGACTCTCACCTGACGGGGCGATAAGGCTAACGTCTGGTCAGGCAAAACACACTGATAAGACAATGTTAGCCAGGGTCAGGAGAAATATACTGGCCAAGACTCTCACCTGACCTCCTCGTTGGTCGTCCTGGTCGAGGACAACAGTCTGACTAACAAGGTGAGGTTCGATGTGATCCCCGTAGTAGTGAGTGTCACGCAGATGAAGCCAAGCATTGCACAACCGCATGCAGGACACCGGTCCACACATCATCACGCTCGAGATGTCAGGAAAGCTACATCATTCTGCGACAAGATCCGTCCTTTTCATGGCGCCCAAAAGGGTTACCAACTCATTGTGAGCATTATCAACCAATCAACCAACCAACCACCAAATTATTCACGTAATCGTATTGAATTGTATATATTGAACTATGCTCAAATGATTTTTGTATTACGTGAATCAAGCAGTGGCGTAACGTCAATATAGTTGGGTAAACGGGTTATAAAGTGTGGATTAGCAATCATTATCTGAACTTACAAGACACACATTTTCCAGAGTCTCATCTTTTCTCGACGGTAGCACAGTCACGTCATACAAAGACATTTATTATTCTGTATCGCATCATTTTCCTTGTTTCCTTTCACCACTTATAAAGCAATGGACTTCGATTAGTGCTGTTGACTTCAAGCAATCTTATTGTAGATCTCGAATTATATTCAGGGTCAAGTCGAGTAATACATTATGTCTACATTTCTTGATATCCCTGCTGGAAATGACTCTAACGTCGTGAAATGTGGGGATAATGAGAAACATTTATTTGTGCCGTCATTATGCCTTTTTGAATGTGTGCTCAAAATGTGAGTCATCAGCTGAAACCCATCAGCGAATTCGGGTGCGTCATTTCGGACTGACACGTCAATTCTGAGCAGTTCCATCGCATCGAATACCCTCTTTATCCCCTTCCTTAACTCATTGACGTTGTCCATTTTCTGTAAGTAGATATTCTCTTGAAAACTGTTCTTTTCTCATAGTCCACGGGGTTACGATCTTTGCTGGTCAGATACTCAGTTCGACAAATTCTGATGTCTTCTCGCTGAGCAGAGCATCTGTTTACCTAACACGAAGAGCTGGCCCGCAAAAATGTCTGAGCTTCCAGTGGAGCATATGTCTTCAACACATGCAATTGTCATTAAATATTGACTTGTCCATCTCTACCGAATTGTATGTAGCATAAAGATTCTAAGAAATGGAGTAGCCAGCCCTTTGCCTAAGGCTGCATTAGTTGTCTAATATGACATGCCAGGCAAGTACAAAGTTGCTATTTATTGCCCCCTTCCCCCGATTCTTGACCCTTATCACTCATGCATGTTTGTGTGTGTGTGTGTGTATGTTTGTGCGGGCCCATACGTATGTATATATATATATATATATATATATATATATATATATATATATATATATATATTATATATATATATATATATATATATATTATATATATATATATACGCTGGCTTCTCACTAAAAGAACGAGACCCTTATATAAACACGTTACAGGCTACCCAACTGTAAATATTTACCAGACTCACAGAATGGGGAATAGAAGCGTCGAAGGATGTAATTGATCAGCAATTACTAAAACAAAATTCTTAGATGAATCAGAGATTTCTGTACAACCGCACCCCCCACAACAGTCTCTGACTAGGGAACACATACAGATGGTTTAATTGACCCATTTTTTGCATCTTTGAGCACTATTCGCCTGTAGTTTACCAGAATATATTTTTTATCATGTACTTTTCTAGAACTAAAATATGTTTGTAATTATTTATTGTTCTATTAAGACAATATGCTTGTATTACCTGTTGTTCAAATACCAGAATATGTTTTTATTATCAATTGGTTTGTTTCTGAAAAAGATTGTTCATAATCTAGTGTTCTATAATGTTGGAACAACCGAAGCCAACACTGAAAGGTTGAACATCAAAACAGGAGTAAAACAGGGATGTATTTTGTAACTACTATTTGACTTAGCCATAGATTGGACTATGAAACACTATGCCAATGATACGCATGTAGGCATTAATTGGACAGATAACAGTTTAGAAGATCTTGATATTGCAAACAACCTAGACCTACTAAGTACCCCTAGTGAAAAAAAGAAGAAAATATAGAAAATAGATTGTAACTGGTTGTATATAGACTCTGCAGGGTCTTCTAAACCAGTATAAAAACGTTAAGTAAAGTTAAGATGACACAAGATGGAGATGCCACGAAAGAAATTTTCATTAGAAATGTTTTCGCCTCATGCGCCTCTAATCAGCTCGCCAGCATCTGGAAATCAACGACACTGAGGAAACATACCAAACTCAGACTATTAAACTCAGTCGTAATATCAGTTCTGACATGTGGATGTGAAAACTCGAAGACAACGAAAGTGCTGGAAAATAAACTAAATGTCTATGAAAATAAATGTCTATGAAAATAAATGTTTAATAACATTATTGAATATACGCTGGGACGTTAATAACTGATGACTCGATAAGAACAGGGAAAAACCAACAATACGTGTCGACCATCATCCTGAAAAAAATGATGGACATACGTCAAACATTTTCTAAGAAGGAACAGCAACCGCCTTCCATTGCACGCACTCGAATGGACACCACGGCTCGTATGGAAAAAAGGGAGACCCAAGGAAACACTCAGAAGAACAATCATCCGAGAGGGCTCAACTATGGGCCTCAGCACCATACAAGATCTAAAAAAAAGTTGGTTCATACCTTTCCAACTGGAGATCATGTGTTTCTGCCTTGTGCTCCGTATTTGGCGCGCAAAAAACATAGAGAAAGTGTTCTATTAATAGAACGCGTTTTTTATTCCGTTTTGTTCTATTACCTTAATATATTGTTATTACATATTGTTCTTTTACCAGAATAGATATTCACTTATGTATTTATCCAGTAGCAGAAATGGTTTTTTTTTAAAATGATGTATTATTCTAGTATAGGACAATTCGTTTCTTATTATCTATTATTCTATTACAAGAATATGTTTTGATCATCTATTGTTCTATTACAGTATTTAGTTATACATTTGTCTAGTGTCAGAACAGGTTTATTAGTATCTGCTGTTTCATTTCAAGAAAATAGTTATGATTAAGTACTGTCCTAGTACCTGAACCGGTTTCTGAGTATGTTCTGTTTTAGTACTTGAATCGGTTTCTGAGTATGCACTATCTTAGTACTTGAACCGATTTCTGATTATGTACTGTTTTAGTACTTGAACTGGTTTCTGAGTATGTACTGTCTTAGTACTAGAACCGGTTTCTGATTATGTGCTATTTTAGTACTTGAACCGGTTTCTGAGTATGTACTGTCCTAGGACTTGAATCGATTTCTGATTATGTACTGTCCTAGGATCTGAACCGGTTTCTGATTATGTAATGTTCTATGACCTGAACCCGTTTCTGATTGTGTACTGTCCGAGTACCTGAAACAGTTTTTTTTATTACGTACTATCCTAGTACAAGAACCTGTTTTGGATTATGTACTGCTCAAGTTCCAGAACCTGTTTCTGATTATGTACTGTTTTAGTACTCTAACCGATTTCTGATTATGTGCTGTCCTAGTACCTGAACCGGTTTATGATTGTGTACTATCCTAGTACTTGAACCGGTTTTGAGATTATTTACTTATTACAAGACGTTTTGTTTTTAAAATTATGCACTATTCTAGTACTAGAAAATGCTTGAAATGATGCACTATTCTAGTACCAGACAATGCTTGAAGTGCTGCACTGTTTTAGCACCAGGATAGAAATCTCATTATTCTCAATCCATGTTGTGTCTGACTCACTCAGTGTTGACAATATTTCTTTACCTCGGTCGTGTAGTGCTGAACTGTATTATTTTTGCATGACTATTGATTTTGATTCAGTTCTTGTCAGATTTATTGGCACACGTTCTAATCAAGGAATGTGATGCACTGGGAGCCTCATTCATCGGATTAAGTGTTGAGATGGACACATCTCGTTTTTTAAGGTGTCTACTATTGTAAATGTAGTTAGAGAACTTGCTTGCCACGATGAAGGTCCCGGTTCAGTGTCGTGCAACTACAATATCCAGTACACCCAGATATGAATGTTTATCTGACTTCTAGATTGGGGAGGCAATTCAGCTAATAGAGGAACTGTGCAAAACGCTTAGACTCGGTCGAATATACTCTCTGGCACTTTATCCTTGACGGCGGTGTCTGGTAAAAGAATGTCTTTACGTTTCACAATTGAACGAAGAAAGGAAAACAACCATACGATGTGTAATATTGATTGTAGTGCAGGAAGCAACGGGCTTATATATAATGTGTAATACAGATTTCGGTATGGGTCATAACCTATTTGTTTTGCGTACTATGTGATGAATTATTAGATACATATGATCTGATAAAGTGTGGAAAACAACTTATTTAAAGTGTGGACTCTTGGATCATCTATGGAAAACACCTTATTTAAGGTGTGTATTCTAGAGTGAGATATGGAACACATATTTATCTAAAGTGTGTAGTCTTGGATGAGCTATGCAACACATATTTATCTAAAGTGTGAACTCTTGGATGATCTATGGAACACAGATTTATCTAAAGTTTGAACTCTTGAGCTATGGAACACATATTTATCTAAAGTGTGAACTCTTGGCTGAGCTATGGAACACAGATGTATCTAAAGTGGGTACTCTTGGATGAGCATTTTTTTTTTTTTTTTTTTTTTTTTTTTTTTTTTTTTTTTGCGTTCGCCTTATTTATCTATTCCCCAAGGCGTGTGTGCGTTACACTGTGGTTTTTATTTTGCGCTTGTCGGCCCAGTGCATCCGACTTCAGCATGCATTTTATGTAAGGGTCTGCTTCCTCCTGCATTTTCTAAGGGCTTGCTTCCCCGGGGTAACGGCCGGTGCTGTTATGGGGATCGAACCCAGCACCTTTTGGTTGTGAGCCGTGCCACTTAACCACTAGGCCACGCCGTCCCCCGGATGAGCATTTGAAAAGAACTTATTTAAAGTGTGAACTTTTGGATGAGCTATGCAAAACAACGTATTTAAGGTGTGTACTCTAGGCTGAACTATGGAATACATATTTATCTAAAGTGTGTACTCTTGGGTGAGCATTTTAAAAGAATTTATTTAAAGTGTGAACTTTTGGATGAGCTTTGGAAAACAACTTATCTAAAGTGTTTACTCTTTTATGAGCTATGGAACACAACTTACTTAAAGTGTTTACTCTTGGATGAAGCATAGAACACAACTTGATTTACGTGTATAATTATGAGTGAAGTACAAGAAATCATCCTTCTCTCCCATGTAGCTGTTCTAAGACAGTCTGGTATGACTATCGAGACGTGGATTGACTCTATCCCCGTATATAGTGGGCAACACATAGATGAAGCAAAGCATAGCAGAACATCCAGGACGACCCCGATGCATCTTCATCAGCTCTCTCAGGATGTGCACAAAACTGCTGCAACTGGCCGTCTAACGTCCTTTCTATAGCGCACATAAGAGTAAACATACACATTGTGGACACTCAACATTACGTGTAATGTAATCGAGTTATAATGTACTTTGTAGTGTACTTTGTTTGAATTATGAGATGTAATTGATTTACAGTGCGCACTTTCTGGATAAAGTATGCGACATACTTTCAGTGGGCACTATTGGATAAAGCGTGAGCATATAACTAATTTACCGCGCGTACAATAACATAAAGTATGAGAAATAACTGAGTGCACTATGGTATAAAGCTCTGTTCTTTAATTTTTTTTATACCTGACCCCCACTTTCATAACTTTTGCGAGGATCCATTTTCAATACCGATCACTAAAATCTAAATTAAAGAAAATTCTGCGATCTTACCTGAGTCTGTTTATTTTTGATGTTTTTAATACAGCATGTAATTAATTCTGCTACTACCCATCGGAAAACCCTGAAAGCTAAAATTGCCAACTATATAACAGTAGCGCCCAGGTTGAAGAGCTCTGGTATAAATTATGAAACATGGCTGATTTAGGACCTAAAGTTTTTTATACTTTGTGAGATAAATCCCGTTTATATAAATTAATGTTGTTTGAGACACGAGACACAACTGATTTACAGCACGAACTACTGGATACAGTATAAGATAACTTATGTATAAGGGGAACTATTCAGTAAAGAATGACACATGACTGATTTACATAAGATAAAGCGTGAGTCTCTGCTGATTTATAGGGTGCACTAGTGGATACAGTATGAGACGTGAATAATTTACAGCCTGCACTGTAAGATCAAGTATGAGACGTGACTGATTTACAGCTAGCAGTATATGATAATGTATGAGACATAACTGATTTACACCGTGTGCTGTAGGATAAAATATGAAAGATGATTAATTTGCAGCTTGGACTATTGAATAAAGCTCGAGACATGACTGATCTACACCGTGTGCTATAGGATAAAATATGAAACATGATTAATTTGCAGCTTGGACTATTGAATAACGCTCGAGACATGACTGATTTACAGCGTGAACTTTTGTATAACCTTTGAGGCATAACTCATTATGGAGCGTGTAGCCTTGTTGACTGTGAGCTGGCTTCTAAGACTGGGATTACACCGCATCAGGGTTCGAAATCACGGACGGACAGAAACATATCCAGGCGTGGTTTGTTTCTTTTACGACCGCTCCTTCAGTGGACCCAGCTGTAAATGAGTACCTGACGTATGAGTTGAGAAGGTATAAGCAGCAACGAAGGGAACTAGGACACTCAACGTCACACAGCTGTGGCTAAATCCATGAAGAGTTATCATCATCATCATCATTGACGGCAGTTGTTGCCGTGGGACCAACTTTGACTATTACTATTAAATACAGTTTGAGACAATCCAATACAATATCCTCGACTTCAGTCCGGTGGGTGTGCCGTATACGAGGTAGCCAACAATGTCATGTATGCAGCCCGATATTTCGCCGTGTCGTACCATTTCGGAACTGGATCTCTCAGCAGACTATCTCGCTATCGTATGGGTGTGCGGTCGCGTGGTCCTGTATAATCATATGGCCACCAAAACGTCATTTTGAGTGCCCATCTGTTATCTGGCATGCGCTCTACGTGGCCAGCCAGTAGTATTTACGAGATAACGCAGCCTCCATGACGTCTCGAAAAAGAGTCAGTCCTCTTATTTCAATGTTGTGGATCGTTCTCTTATGGAGATCGCAAGGACGCGTCTTTCCATCGCTCGCTGGGTAACATATCTTTGCATCCGTGTTGCGTAGATTCCATTCCTTCAGTCACAGCCGTAGATCATAGCTGATATGACCACAGAATGTAAAAGATGTGCCCTTGCCATGGTGCCTTTCCACTGCAGGAGTATAAGCTTTAAGGTATTGAAGCTAGACCAGGCTGCAGCTCTTCGTCTTGAGATTTCTCGGTCTAGGGTGTGGGTGGCATTTACTTTTTGCCTCAAGTATATGTATGGGCTGATATCTTCGATATACTGATTTCCCAGCTTGATCTCGAATTTGTGAAAGTTTGAGACATGTCCCATCTAGTGTGTGCACCATTGGATTCTGGGATACAACGCATTTATGTGTCGACTGAATTAAGCACATGTACAAAGTTGGTACAATGCAACTATAGTGTGTATTACTCTAATCTTGGATACATGTATTCATTGGTGTGTGCTATCGAACTCTAAAACACAACCCAGGTATCTAGTGCACTAAATAAATACAACTCATTAATATTGCGCATCTTTCAATGAAATATTGAACACAGTCCTTTTGTAGTGTGTACTTTTTGAGTTGTGCACCATAACTCACATGCGATGTGCATTACAGGTGTATTGGGCACTGCTTAATGAAAGTATTACAACTTGATTAAGTATAGAGATGAGAGAAAACCCACTTTCGTGTACACTGGTGGATGCTGCTTCTCAGTGACAGTACGATTATTGCACCCACCATGTCATGAAAAATAATCGAATACGATTTTCCAGTTCATCCAGATGGTATGCAGTCACTGACTAGAAGTGTGGGAAAACAAGGCAGTATGAAAGTGTACTGGTTACATCACATTACAAATGATAAGAATTCGTAGAATGTAGTCTCAAACACTTCATCCCAGACTTTTGTTCTATAACCAAATTACAATTTCTGTAAATGTTGTTGAAATGTAGAAGTGATTTTTATTTTTTTTGCGTTCGCCTTATTTCTCTTATCCCCAAGGCGGTGTGCGTTGCACTGTGGTTTTTATTTTGCGCCTGTCGGCCCAGTGCATCCGACTTCAGCATCTATTTTATGTAGAGTCTGCTTCCTCCTGCATTTTCTAAGGGTTTGCTTCCCCGGGGTAACGGCCGGTGCTGTGATGGCGATCGAACCCACCGCCTTCCAGTTGTGAGCTGTGCCACTTAACCACTAGGCCACGCGGTCCCGTAGAAGTGAATGCATTTCGTTCCAGCGATTCGATGAATCAAAACACGTCTGCGTCCTCTGAAACACATGTCTTCAATACATACACGAACAGTTCTCTTGCGTGAGCCTACTTTTCATCTCACTCCACCCCATCGTGATCATTCTTATGCTGTTCTCGACCTTTCTTCGCCTTTACTGTTTTGGCCTCAATATAAATGTCTTGCCAGGGGAATTCTTGAACTGAGATTCCATTCCAACGAGGGAGTAATGCCTCTTATTCTTGTGTCCTACTGCTCTGGCCTTGCGGGTTTACAGAGATGAGGTATGCGTAGATGTATGGCATGCATGATGGGAGGCGTGGGATGCTAGCATTATGAACTTTCATAGTATTTCTTTGATCCCCTCTATCCATCATCACCCGATTCAACCTCCTGCTGCTGGCCGGGAAACCTCCAGGTTGATCGTGCTGCATCCTCGTCAAATGACGAAACCACTGTATTTTCTGTGCTTCAATTTAGGAATTAGCCAATGCAGTCACAACCATTTTCCTAAATGTGCTGTTGGTGAATTTTGACGAATTTGTTTGCACTGCATAGTATGTTTCTAACAATCAAATCGGATTATATATTCCTAGGAATTATATACATTCACTCACAGCGACACTCACACACAGAATCCCTCCCTCCTAAACACAAACACGCTCACACGGATATACACACATACAGTTTAAACACGAGCAAACAATGCATGTGCACCCCACATATTGCGTCTCTCTCTCCCCCAAAGACACCCATTTACTTGCTTGCACATTCTGTATGAAGACACCTACATGTGTGTACGTTGTTTAAATTGTCTCATGTTACATAACAGCGACCGCACCAGTTTGTACAATAACAAGCATGACTGTGTTGCCTTTATTTGTCCAGGCATTCTAGCCCTTCTTTCTGCATTTCTTTCGTTCTGTCTCTCTTTCTTTATGTCTCTCTTTCTTTGACACTGCCTGCTTATGACCAGTCCACGAGCAACCGTGATTTTTTCTTTCCAGCCCATACACAACTTCATGTAATTAGTGGTGTCTTTATTTTGTTGTCTCTCTTTTGTTTGATTCGGAACATATAATGATGCATGGAACTGTTTCCTTTTAGGACGTCGTTATCCATGCATTATATTAGTGCTGTATACATGAATTCGTTAAACATTATTATGGTGTTCGAGAGAGGAGAAAAACGTGCGGTCAGACTTTGTTAGTCAGGATCAGGGGAAACATACTAACTAGACTAAGTTAGTCAAGATCAGGGGAAACATACTGATCAGACTGTGTTAGTCAGGGTCTGACAAAACAGTATAGTCGTGTTATGTTAGTTAGGGTCTGACACAACATGCTGATCAGACAATGTATATATATATATATATATATATATATATATATATATATATATATATATATATATATATATATATATATATAGAGAGAGAGAGAGAGAGAGAGAGAGCGCTGATTTTCCAACTATAAAGTTTCCTAAAGTACTATCCGGTCTTTATTGTCTTTCAAGTTTCATATTCCATGTTATATTAAGTCACGTGTGAACGTTTTAAATGCTACGGATAATCTTTTCTAAAATTAATTTAATTTAAAAATGTTCAGCACTTTACTTCCTAGCTTAATGGTCAGGAACTCGAAGTGGTTGACCGTTTTAAATATCTAGGGTGGATTGTCAGTGATGAAAGATCAAAATGTAAGGTGTTGGCCAGAATAGCACTGACAATAGCGGCGCTTGCACGGCTTAACAAAATCTGGCAAGATAAACGGTTAGCACTATGCACGAAAATCAGATGAATGCGTACACTGGTCCTGTCAATATTTCTCTATGCTTGTCAGACATGGACAGTTACATCTGACCTTCAACGAAGGATACAGGCCTTGGAGATCTTCTTCTTTTTCTTCTTTTTCTTCTTCTCCGTACGCTGTCAGACGTCAACTTGAATTTGTTTGAAGAAAGCAGCTGTCACCCTGAGGCTGTCGACACTGCCATAGAGCTTGTCTAATGTTGCCACTGGTGATGGTCACATGTGCTTTCTCTGGTCCTCGTACGTCGGGCAATTTTGCAGCAGATGTTCAGCGGTCATTTTCCCTGTGCCACAAGAGCATTCGTCAGTGCCACCTATCTTCAATTTATTGAATAGATGGTACCTCAATCTGTTGTGGCCTGTGCGGAGTCTGAAGACCACGACCTGCTCTCTTCTGTTCAGCTGATAGTAGGCATCATTTTTTGTGTAGCCAGTGTGTTCTGTTTCTCATTTAGGGTTTGGAGATGAGATGTTTCCGAAGACTTTTAAACGTCACGTACAAAGATCGAGTTACAAATGAGGAAATACGAGATAGAATTACAACAGCAATAGGGCCTTTTGAAAACCTCTTGGCAACTGTCAAAAGAAGATAACTCGCTTGGTACGGTTACATATCGAGATCAAATGGTTTTGAAAATACAATTCTCTACGGAAAGGTGAAAGGCAGACAACGAAGAGGCCGTCCCAAAAGCAGATGGGAGGACAACATAACAGAATGAACCAATCTCCGACCAGAAGTGTCACAGGCAGCGGCTGCTGACAGAGAAGGGTGGCGTGGCGTTGTGAGGATGTCTTCGTGTGAGCCCCAACGACCTCAACTGTTTCCATATGACCTGACCTGACCTGACTTTACTTATTTTAATGATGCAATCTAGCGAATTAATTTCACAGAAATAAACCAAACCGTTGTCTCAAATAATGAATGGTAAAGTTCTTATTATTGATACTTTCTAACGCTACTTTAACATCTTTTCTCTTTGTGTGACATCGGTAGTTCTTTAATGCCTCGCAGTCTGATCTGTAACACCTCATTCTTCGGTTTCATAATCATACATTGAGTAACGTTGATCTGTTTCTATCCTGCCGACGAAATTAGTGTCATAATTGATAGATTTGAAGTTTGAAACTATTGTCTGGTGTACATTCTAATATAGTAAACACAAGACGGCTGAGCGCCTATGCACAAAACGCTCTTATGGGGTTTCACAACAACTTTGGGAAGTGTAACTGGGCCCACGCGAGTCGTTCACCAGATAAACATAAAAGAATCAATGTTTCCTTCTTTACATTCCATAGTGGGCAACTAAAGAGAGTTATGCATTGGAATGGCAACCTCATCATGTAGAAACTATTGCTATGAAACCACCCAGAAAATTACTGGAATAAGGCGTTCCTAATAACCGAGACAGAGCAGTGGTTAGTGCACTGACGCTCCATCCGTTACAACGGGGTTCGGTTTCCAGTTGGTTCCCGATTTTTTTCCGATTACAAAATGGCTTCTGTGGTCGACCCAGCTTGAAAAATTTAGTTTTCAGAATAATCTGGAAAAGTGCAGCTGGCTGGGTTTAAGTTGATCCACGTCATCCCCTAGGGGTCATTGTTCCGTATAATATGGGCTTAACACCATGTTCCAAATATGGCACACAGGCGTGTTAACAGGATCTTTCTTTTTCTAAATAACCGATCAGAATAAGCAGTGATCGATCTCTGCTTTAACAAATGTTGCGATGGATTATGATTGATTTATATAAATAGCTCAAGAGACCTTGCGTTTAAGAGCCTGTAATATTCTTTTTGCCCTAGCCCAATCCTACTTGTGTTTGCTGGGGGTTTCATATGTTACGATAAGTGTGAGAGAGTAGGCTGTAGTGGCTCTTTTTTATATCCTAAAGGGTGACCTTGGTCCACCCTGGCTGTTGTACAATGCTAGACCTCTTTGAAAGTTCATCACTACAGTAATAACCGTGTCTCTCCTCTTTACATTGGTCTCACTCCCGAAACACTGTTACATGATTCCACTGTCACGTGAGGTGGGATCATGATCCGTACGCTGCACATGGCCATGACGCCAGCGACTTTGGACCAAAAACATGTAGTTTTTGGTTTATCCTTTATCTTGGTTCGTTTGTACAAACTGGCCCAGCTTTAGTACGGAGAGTGTTCAGAGACATGAGGTATCAAGAATAAATGAAGCTATACAGAGACAATCGCTCCGCGAGTAGGCTCACAGCAACCATTTTTTAACCCTAGTGGAAGCGGCTGCTCTATTTCCTTGTAGTATGTGCAACAGACAATTTAGGGCTCCGATTGGCTTTTTTTTAAGCCATTTAACTCATGCGAACAGTGGATGTTGACAAAGTGGTTCTCATCGATTACAATGGACGAGCAACATATGGTTCATTCAGTATCGCCACATCTTCTATATGTTTACTATTCCATTCAAGTTAGGACCAGGGACCAAAATCTATTCAATTCCGAAATTTATTATAATACATAAGGTGTAGAATAGTTAGCATTTGTCTTAACCTGTGTTTCTGACGAAGACTACTTTTTATTGTAATTTACGCTAGTTTTTTTGTTTTTGTTTTCAATTATGCCGCAATCCGAACTGATTAGTCCTTGTTTATCTTACTAACGATAAATAGTTTCAACAAGAAATCTCAAATGCGCAGAGCACCAACCGTTTCCACTAGTCATAAATGTGTGTGGTACCCATATATGGGATAAGCAATGGTGCAAATTTGTATAGAATGCATTCAACTATAACTTCTGCTTCGACATTGTTTGTCTAGAAACCGTTTTGTTACATTGTAATGTAGTTTACACCGAAACTATAATATCTATTCTTTTCCTGCCATGCATCATTCTCCAAATCGGTACGGCACAATGGAACCGGGTTTGTCTTTCCTATTCGATATCAGTTCTCTCAACCAGGCTACACTTATGCAGCATGCTTCTAGGGCCGCAACTAAACCTTCGATAGCTCTGGTTGACTGATTGTGATACAATCAGTCAACTATGAGTCGCTGACTGCTGTCAACTGCGTCTTAGGTCTTCAACTATATCATTGTCAGATAGACTTCGACACCTGGGAATGTCTTGCGAAAAACAGATCTGACTGGAGAAGCGCAGTCAAATCGGGTGTAGCTGCCGGTGAAGATGACTGTGTTGTGAAAGCCCAGAACAGACGCGAGACGCGGAAATCCCGAGCAGCGGGAACACCATCCCCTTCTACAAACCTCGTGTGCCCGATATGTAGCAGATGTTTTCGTGCTCGCATTGGCCTGTTCAGCCACATGCGCACCCACACCCAACAGGGAAATCTGTGACAAGGATGATGTCGGCGGTCCTCATCGACAACGATGGACAGCTATTATTATTATTATTATATCATCGGACCGAATATGTGTTTACATAAATGGAGAAACAATTAAAATAAAAGAGACATCACATATTACATGTCCAATTTAAGAGGAAGAACAACGATTTTAACAAGTTAAAGATAACAGTTTTATATCTAAGTAAAGAAATGGTCTTTAACAAATGTATGCGCGATTTACAGTGCTGTTGGCTTTGTTGGTTATCGAAACTTTTCTTTCCGTTCTTTGAATATTGATCGTTTGCTTTCTTTTGACCCTAAAATGAATCTTCACGCAGTCATTTAGACCTCAAAATTGTAATCCTTGTGTTTTTTGGACCTCAACAATGGTTTCCTGAAGTCAGTTTACCTATCTACATATGTTCGTTCCGCGCCAAACACAAAATAATTCGCCGGAACTCGATGCTCTGTAGTTAGATCTGTCTGGTGCACTCGTTGTACAAGTCGCTCCTATATGTTATTGAGACTCATCTTCATACCTCTTTGGTGATTTATTCTGCTATGAATTTAGCCTGCTTCTCTTTCTCGTGTCAATTGTTATCAACATACTTGCTTAGAATGAAAGTATGTTGCTGTTCATTCTAATGATATGGCCGATGCACGCCTAACGTTTTTTTCCCTTGCTGTGGTATAACTATATTGTTATTTGGCCTCTAGGGGATTGTTTGTTTGTCTTAAAATCTTAGCGACAAATGTTCAATCCTTTTCTAAGACATATACTTACAAATAAATTCAGGTTATTTGTAATGGACGATTAATATTCCATAATCACGAATGTGTTTTTTCTAGTGTCATTCAAAGACGAAATAAACTAATCTTAGATTCAATGTTCTTTTTGGCGCATAACTTCATCCATCAAAGAATAATTAGCAACACAGGTCATCATTTAGAATCATCAAATAGTCCACAACCGATCACATGCCTTGTAAATATATTCGTAGGAACAGTGCCATAACAAGCGGATATCGTAAAAAGAAATTGTTAATGAGACGACATTTAAAACTTCACATTGACCAGTTAACCTGATATGGTCATTAGGACTTCAACAATTGTCTTTGTACAGCATTTTGGCACTTGAACAATTGTATTGAAACAGTCACATAGACGAAAAGCAATGATTATATGCAGTCCTGTGAATCTCAAAACTTCCCGTACAGTCCTTGGAAGACCTAAAAGCCACTGAAGCAGTTCTTGGGACATTAAAATCGTATTCATGTAGTGCTAGTGACATTTACAATGTTCTCATGCAGTCCTTGGTACATTTAAACTGTCTTCGCTCAGTGCTTGGAATATACACAGTCTTCATACAGTCTTTGGGATACATACACTGTCTTCTTACAGTCCTTGGTACATCTAAACTGCCTTAATGCAATCCTTGTGACATCTAAACTGTCTTCATGCAATGTCTAGGATATCTGTACTGTCTTTTTACAATCCTTGGGTCATCGAAACTGTCTGCATGCAGTCACATAGTTCTTGGGATATCAAACTATGTTCGTTCAGTGATACAGTCATTTGAATATTCAAACTCTTTGCATGCAGTCTTGGGAAAATCGAGAAACCAGTCTTCGTCTAGTTTTTGAGACATCCATACGTTTTGATGTCTTGAAACCGTCTTAATTCAGTCTTTGGGTTATCGGGACTGTCTTATTGCTGTCATAGGAACATCGGGACTGTCCTCTTGCAGTCATAAGAACATCAATACTGTCCTCAATGGGCTTTTGATATTTTTACTTAAGGTCATACTAACCTCTTGAGGGGACGGGGGACGGGGGGGGGGGGGTATTTTGATAATGCATCTTTCATAACCCGATTCCCACACTCAATGGGCTACACGCCGCAGCTGGATCCTCTCAATGAAAAAAGTTAAAGTTAAGAACCTAGTTCTCTGTTTTTTTTTCTCAGTTTCGCTGGTATCATACTATCATCCACATATCGCAAATTGGGTATGAGATAATCGCCAGCTGATATCGTGGCACGTCAGTTAGGATCTATTTATCTTGAACATTGTCCAATCAAATGATATTTCTATATCGTGCATATAATATCTGCTTGATAATCTTTATGTGCTTTTCATTTCTGATATTTGTTGTTTGTTGATAAAGCGTGCTCAAGCATATTATCGCCGCGACGAGTGTTAAGTAGTTTTGTATACATCATGTACATTATATCTTGGAAAGCCGAGGTAGCGCAGTGGGGTTACCTCCCCGGTTGATGTGGATCTTTTTCAATAGCAAAACGGCTGCTGGGGTCGACCCAGTCTAAAATATTGGGTACCAAAATAATCTGGAAAAGTAAAAGCGGCCGGCTTGATGGTGACCAACCCCCCCTCCCCTCCTCTCCCCTAATGTGCCGTTGATCAAGAACTAGATGGACTTAACACCATATTTCCAATATTCCACAATAACGTGTTAACGATAATTTTAGTTGATATTATATCTTAACAGTTTCCAGTATTCCATATATTGATGTTACATTGATTTAATACCGTACACTATCTATTTGACAAATCGTTTCTTTTATTTCACTAATAATGTCTCTTAATTTTATTGTTTAATAGATGTTTATATCCTGACTTTGAGTAAAGGTAAACGTAATTGTCAAACAGGCAATGCCGTTAGAGATACAATGTCAGATATTTATTTGAACAATGTGTCAGCGTCGGCGAGGCGTCAGCGTCTACGAGGCAGGTAACCAGCGAGTTTTCCAGATCTCTTACGTTCGCTAATTCTGACAGAATCGTGTACAAATTTAATTATGGGTATAATGGAGTGTGAAGCGACTAGGTTGCGTGCCCTCAGATTGGTTGGAAAGATACTCTTGCAGCTCGGAGAAGTGAAACGACATTCCCGCAAAGAAAAGGAAAAATCAAAAACCAGTAGAAAGTTACCACTCCAAGGATGCAACAAAAATATAGTCAGTCATGCCTGGTATAGGCTACTAGTCTAGACATATAAAGCATAATACTGAGAAGTTTACTCAAATTCGTTAATGTTGCTGAAGCATTCAGTTCCACTCTTTATAAGAAACCATTAGTGTAATATGTTCGTCTTCTCCAATGTTCGCTCTTTGAAGGTGACAGACCAAATGGGCTACATGTAGGAAGGCTGTTGAAGACCACTTTACGTGTACATGCTTTAATGTTGTCTCTTCTGCATGAGTGCTTGTTTAGCTACGGGACCAACCTTACATACTTTTTTATGATTGCGTTGCAGAGTGCAGTTTCGGTTCTCTGCTCTCCATTATCGGGATAGGCCTCACAACGAACAGCTCATAAAATCATCTGATTCACATCAATGCACGGATGATACACACAGGCTGTACCCAGGCATTACAGAATAATAAGACCAATGTAGCCTTCTAAGTATTGAAGGTTGTGTAGGGAGCTGACAAAAAAGAATAGTATAGAACGGACTGCTAATGAAACAAAAATTGCAAGAGTGCACGGAAGTTCTTTGATCCGTGCTTCCTGTAAGGCGCCAGCTATAATGTCTGCTTTATGATCTGCATGGATAACAAATAAATCAGCGTAAGGCAAGAATGACGAAATAGTCGACGCAATGCAAGTGCACTTCCGGAAATTCTCATTACGCGCAGATCCACGCCTTCAGCCATTCTTAAAACGCGTCTACGTTAAAGACAACAAAATAGAATACACCGCTTAAGCTGACCATCCTTCTTCTTCTTCTTCTGCGTACACAGTCAGACAGTAACCATTATTTTATCGAAAAAAGCGGCGGTCATCCTGAGGCTCTCGCCACTACCATAGAGCTTGTCTTGCAGTTCCACTGGTAATGGCCACATCTGCTCTCTCTGATCCTCGTATGTCGGGCAGTTCTGCAGCAGATGTTCAGCGGTCATTTTACCAGTACCGCACGGGCATTCGTCGGTACACCCTATCTTCAATTTGTTGAATAGGTGGTACCTCAGTCTGTTGTGGCCAGTGCTAAGTCTGAAGACAACGACCGGCTCTCTTCGGTTCAACTGGTAATAGGCATCGTTTTTGGTGTAACCAGTATGTTCGGTTTCCCATTTGGTCATGTATCTGGCTTTGATAAGCCATTTTGACTCTTCGTACGTCATATTGGTATCTGTTTGTGGTAGTCTTGCACCTTCTTTTGCCAGTCTGTCTGCCTCCTCGTTGCCTTGGATGTTGCAGTGTGACGGAACCCACTGTACCAGTACCCTTTTTGGTGCGGACTGCTGGCACAGTTTGCAGAGTGCTGCTCTTAAGTCATTAAGCTCAGTGTTTTTCTGGCTTTTTAGCGCTGTGACTACGGCGAGAGCATCTGTCAGCAGGACTATATGGCTCTCATTTTCACTGTGTGTCACCATTTCTTCCACTGCCGCCCTCAGTGCCTCTGCCTCCGCTCTGAAATTGCTTGTGTACTTACCAGTAGCGAGTGACAGTGTTATTTGTCTGCCATTTGGTAGGTTCAGGAATGCTCCTGCCCCTCCGTTCTGTGTAGTGTTTGTTACAGAACCGTCGGTGTATGCATGGGTCCAGTCCATGCTTGGGTAGCGTTTCGTTATGAAGCTTAGGGTAGTATCTCTCCTTTCTTTTTCAGTTTGGCAGTTTTTGTTTGCAATACCTGGTATATTTCTACCACCTCTGGAAATATATCCTGCCTCCAGGTAGGTTTTCGAACAGTAGTGATGGGTTTTTGTGTTGTTAGTGCGTTTATGGGATCTTCGTGCATCTTTGCTTTGGCTATTTCTGCAAAGTTTCTCCGCTTTAGTTTCCCATTTCCCAAATTGTTTAGTCTCTGGTGCATTGGATGGTCCGTCAGTCTTCGGAGTTTCTCTGACTGCAGCTGGGCTCTGCAGTCTCTTCTATCGGTCATGGATTGCAGTTTTGTAATCTTTTCAAGTTCTAGCTGACCATACGTTCGACTAAAGTTTAAAGACCGCAAGAACACTACATTTATTTCTTTCATCTTGTTTTGATTTAAACATTATTTTTCAATTTTGTAAAACGTAAGAGATTGCGCTAATTTTGTTTGTTTGATCACAGGTTTGCCTTTCTGGATTTCACTGGCGAAGGCGCTGCCTTTAAACCCCAGATCGTAGTCCTTCGGACGTTATCATGACGTATTGTCGAGTGTATGGATGCGTGTGTGTATCTATTTGTAATGTGGACGTATTGACTAGTGTATTTCTACTATAGTGAGCGGTCAGCCTGTTTGCTGAGCTTGTCTGGGCATGCAGAAGACCAACATCCAATGGTAGAAATGAGATAGCAGCCGTAAGGCTCTAACAACTCAAGGGACATGTGTGAATTTACCAAACTGATCATGCTAGAATTCGAATAACGAAAGAAGCTGGCAAACTTGCATCAGAAGCCCTCATTTTGCAAAAAATAAATATTGATAGTGAAGCCATTTTGCAGTCGATCTTTTTCTTCTTCGATCAACTAATGATATGCCTCTAACCCGCTGAATTGCACTAAGGAAACTGTGTTTCAGGTCTTCACTAGTCCCAAACAGATTTTCGGGCATGGTCGCTTCCCAGTGCCAGGCTGCCTTTATTTTATCTGGATAAGTTGAGCAGTCTTGCATGATATTTTCTGGTGTTTGCTTGGGTGCCCAACAATCACATATGGCGGTGTCTCTAAGAACCATTCTGCGGAGGTGGGCCTTGTCTGCTGAAGTCTATCAATAGCTGGCTGTTGGATGGTGAAACTGCAGCAGACGTATCTTCTTCTTCTTTTTCTTCGTTCGTTCTCAATCTCCCACTACCAAACCCTGAAAGGGTAAGTAGCAGAATGTAGTCTAGATAACGGAATGCGTTGTGTTATAGTTTACAGCTTGGCTGCGATATTTGCACCTTTCGGTCCAACACATCCGACTTCAGCAAGCATTTTTTGAGAACCGGGTTAGCATTCCCTCTTCGATCCCTTCTTCTTAGCTAGCCTTCCCTGCCGCAGCCTGTTATCCAGGATCACCGCGTGGAGGTGTAGAAGGGTCTTGGCAGCTATGGTTCGCTGGCCCTGACGCTTGCAGTCAGCTATGGGTCGCTGACCACTGCAGCTCATGCGCTGCTCAGCATCTTGATCACCAGCAGACTTATCAACCAATCACACACATCAGCAGCTTGAAATGAAAAGATGATCAAGCCGATTGGATTCTTGAAAGGACAGAACGGGAGAGTGTACAACCAGCGAGCTACAGAAACCGTCGATATCTACAGTCCTTGCCATTTGCTTAGAGAGACTAGGCACGTATTGGTATGCCCCGAGTGCAGTGTAATAGATTTTAAGACCAGAACAAATACAGAACAGAGAGATGTATAAACTAACCAATTCGTATATTCTTTCTATCTTAGCGTTGTTTACCTGATATTTGTACGCGCAATATCGTTTCCTTACTGCCATAGTTTGTGGTTAAAATGATGCGTGTTGCCTTATCGAAGTACGAGTGCATGTTGGTATCAATATGCAATACGATGCAATTTCGCAATACATATTCTGCGGCTGAAATATATTGTGTATGTCTTGTGAAGAGAGAGAGATATATAGATAGATAGATAGATAGATAGATAGATAGATAGATAGATAGATAGATAGATAGATAGATAGATAGATAGATAGAGAGATAGAGGGAGAGAGAGAGAGAGAAACACGCATTAATACACTTCCGCCTGCATTTCACTAGGTGGTTCGTTATTGGGAGTGTTTAGCAGTGGCTACTTAGTATCTTCTGTTAATTGCACGGTTTTACTTTAATGTATCTTTCACACACTTGACGTTTCGTTGTCAAAACAATATTGCTTGTGTACAGATATCGTTAAACGATTATCATAAAACGTCTTCTAATGTAACGTCTCACGTCGATGTCCATGTCTACATACGTGTTACCTTCTCATGCACTCCAAGGTTTTGTTATCGGTTCAATATTTCACTATCTGTTTTTGAAGAGGAAAAATACTATCACTGTCCCCACATGTATGTCGTACAAAACTACTAAAGAGCGGTGTGCATGAGAATAGCAATCTCTTTCGGTAAAACAAATTTCTACCGAAATAAAATATCACTAAAAGGACACACAAATTACATTGACAAACGTTTCCTGCATGAGATGGGGCTATTCTTCGGAAGAAAAGGAGAAAATATGATGTGCTCGTCTACCTACTTATGATAGATTATAAAGATGTACTTAAAGTTCGTGACCTAGCTCCCTCACAGGAAATGGTTTATGATCGATGTAAGGCTGTACGTCTGAAGAACTCATTAGCCATGACCTAGCTTCAATCCCACACACTGGTTGGTTGGTTTTTGGTTTTTGATGCCCACAATGGGTTAGTAACCCTTTTGTGCGTCCTGAAAAGGACGGAACTTGCATTGGAGGTCTTTCATGTGGTCTTTTCTTACCTCAGGGATACCAGACTGCTGTCGCGTGCTTCATCGACCATCGTTACGTCACAACCCATCTGTATTTGGTCTTGTCTTCATGAATTACCGCATCATTCGCTTTCATTGAACGATATAAAATTTAACTCTTAATGTATAGACTGCACGTGGTATGACATTAAAAAAACAAAAAATTATTTCAAAACGTCGAAGGGCTAACACTAAATTATTTACATGGCCTTCTAAACATGCCCCAATCAGGTCTCTAGATCATACCCCAGTCGGGTCTCCCGATTATACCCCAATCACGTCTCACGATCATACCCCAATCAGATCTCCCGATCATACCCCAATCAGGTCTCCCGATCATACACCAATCGGATCTCCCGATCATACCCCAATCAGGTCTCTAGATCATACCCCAATCGGGTCTCCCGATCATACCCCAATCGGGTCTCTTGATCATACCCAAATCAGGTCTCTAGATCATACCCCAATCAGGTCTCCCGATCATACCCCAGTCGGATCTCTCGATCATACCCCAAACGGATCTCCCGATCATACCCCAATCAGGGCTCCCGATCATACCTCAATCAGGTCTCTAGATCATACCCCAGTCGGGTCTCCCGATTATACCCCAATCAGGTGTCCCGATCATACCCCAATCAGGTCTCACGATCATACCCCAATCAGGTCTCCCGATCATACCCCAATCAGGTCTCCCGATCATACCCCAGTCGGATCTCCCGATCATACCCCAATCGGATCTCCCGATCATACCCCAATCAAGGCTCCCGATCATACCTCAATCATGTCTCCAGTCGGGTTCCACCAGCATGTCCAAACCATATCTCCTGATCGTACCACATTGGCGCCCGGCATATGCTGAAGTTGGCTCTCGCTATAAAATATGACATCTAAAGACATCTTTTATCGATGCCACGTACTACCTTTCCTGAGTATCTGAGTGGCAGATAAATGACGGTGATGTTATATATCTATAGACTTATTCTACATTCCTACATCAAAAACCGTTGGATCGATATTCTTCTAAAGATGGCTTCAAAAAACTCTTCTTGTTGGGCAGAACGTTCTGACGTTGAACTTACAAAATCTATCTATAATAACAATAATAATAATTACGTAGGGAAACCTAATATCGTAGATCTGGTTACAATATTGTTCAATTTATTCATTGAAAGACAACCCACTCATAAACTGTATATAAATGGTATTATCCAGATAACATGTTGCTGGAAAGCATGGATTATACCACTACAATGCAGCCTCATGTTTCCGTTGCAGTGTTCTGTTCTTCTTTTATTTTTACATAGCTTTTGTGCTAACGCTGATGTAAGGTAAAGATATTCCCTTTTCGCGGGGCTAATATTGAATTATTCAAGAAACCCCGCCTCACTGCCGCAATCTGGATTCCTCATACAATGCAGCTTCTGTTGCCTTTGTACTTTTATAATGTTCGTTACTTTTTTCCTAACGGTTTCGGTGTGGCAATGCTGGTATAAAATAGCGAGGTTTCATTACTAATGGATATTATTGGGAAATTCTAGCAGCCTGGTCAACATGCCTTATCTGGACACCGTATTTACAGCTCCAGTATTTGCTCCCACTGAAATAAGGCCGCATGTGTGCTGCCTCCGCGCATACTCAGTTTCACTGAGTGTTTAATTTGTATTTTTCTGTGGTGTTTGAAAAGATAAATATTCATAATGTGTTAATACTGATGCAACGTAAAGAAGATGCAGTACTAGCTTTGTTGATGAAGTTGAAGAATCTTGGTGAGGCTAACATCTCTACGATAGAACATTTTCCTACGCATGGCCTTGCACACTTTGGTTTTCATTCAGGACTAAAAACACTGAAGGAGAAATAGCAAAGTTAGTTTGAAATAACGCTCCAGCAAATGCATTACACATTTCTTCTTCTTCTTCGTACGCAGTCAGATAGTAACCATTATTTTTTCGAAAAAAGCGGCGGTCATCCTGAGGCTGTCGCCACTGCCATAGAGCTTGTCTTGCAGTTCCACTGGTGATGGCCACATCTGCTCTCTCTGATCCTCGTATGTCGAGCAGTTCTGCAGCAGATGTTCAGCGGTCATTTTACCAGTACCGCACGGGCATTCGTCGGTACCACCTATCTTCAATTTGTTGAATAGGTGGTACCTCAGTCTATTGTGGCCAGTGCGAAGTCTGAAGACAACGACCTGCTCTCTTCGGTTCAACTGGTAATAGGCATCGTTTTTGGTGTTACCCGTATGTTCGGTTTCCCATTTGATCATGTATCTGGCTTTGATAAGCCGTTTTGACTCTTCGTACGTCATACTAGTATCTGTTTGTGGTAGTCTTGCACCTTCTTTTGCCAGTCTGTCTGCCTCCTCGTTGCCTTGGATGTTGCAGTGTGATGGGACCCACTGTACCACTACCCTTTTTGGTGCGGACTGCTGGCACAGTTTGCAGAGTGCTGCTCTTAAGTCATTAAGCTCAGTGTTTTTCTGGCTTTTTAGCGCTGTGACTACGGCGAGAGCATCTGTAAGCAGGACTATATGACTTTTATTTTCATTGTGTGTGACCATTTCTTCCACTGCCGCCCTCAGTGCCTCTCCCTCCGCTCTGAAATTGCTTGTGTACTTACCAGTAGCGAATGACAGTGTTATTTTTCTGCCATTTGGTAGGTTCAGGAATGCTCCTGCCCCTCCGTTCTGTGTAGTGTTTGTTACAGAACCGTCGGTGTATGCATGGGTCCAGTCCATGCTTGGGTAGCTTTTCGATATGAAGCTTAGGGTAGTATCTCTCCTTTCTTTTTCAGTCTGGCAGTTTTTGTTTCCAATACCTGGTATATTTTCTACCACCTCTGGAAATATATCCTGCCTCCAGGTAGGTTTTCGTACAGTAGTGATGGGTTTTGGTGTTGTTAGTGCGTTTATGGGATCTTCTTGCATCTTTGCTTTGGCTATTTCTGCAAAGTTTCTCCGCTTTAGTTTCCCATTTCCTAAATTGTTTAGTCTCTGGTGCATTGGATGGTCAGTCAGTCTTCGGAGTTTCTCTGACTGCAGCTGGGCTCTGCAGTCTCTTCTATCGGTCATGGATTGCAGTTTTGTAATCTTTTCAAGTTCTACAATTGGCGTTGACTTCATGCCTCCTGTTATAATTCTCATGGCTTGGTTTTGAAGTTTGCTAACTTTATCGAAGTTCGCCTTTGCTGCTGTTGTCCATGCCGCAATGCCATACTCGAGCACTGGTCTCACTCTTCCAGTGTACAGTTTCTTTAGTCATTACACATTTGATACAGAATACGTTGTCTCGGTATGTTATCAGTGCAACGATATGTTATCAGCATCACGTTATTCGATCAGTGCCACGGTATGTTTTCTGTGTCAAGTTATTTAACCAGTACCTAGTTATGTTATAGGTGTCACGTTCTGTTATAAGCGTTCGGTTATGTTATCGGTGTCACGTTATGTTATAGGTGCCAGGTTATGTTATCAGCGTCACGTTATGGTATCAGCGTCACGTTATGTTAACAGTGTCATACCTAAGTCATATTAAATAGGCAGAAAAGTGAGATTGAGACCTGTGAGATACGCTGTGTACGAAAGGCAATTCGAAACAAATTCACATTTCCACACTGAGGAAATTGATGAGGACTACATCAATTAATTTCTATATTGAAGCACAGAAAACAAAGTAGTTTTAACATTTGACAAGGATACAGTATGATCAACCTGTAGCGAGGTTAATACTGCATGGGTGATTCAGGGCCAGCTATAAGTGATCGACCCCTGCGAAGATGGATGTAAGCGATTAAACAAACATTTCAACGTGTCAGCAGCCCAAAACTCCTACCCATCACAAACCATACGTACTCGCAAACGTCCCCTTATGCAGCCCCGTACGGCATGAGCAGTAGGTTACAAGAAGCGGAAGAAGATACATGAATAACTTGGACTTAGTTGCTTCTCTTTAACGTTGGGCAGTAGAGTTTGTTTTCAAGAACGAACATCGGACTATAACACCCGTTGCTTTCTTCTTGGCCTGGTTCCAGTCTAGTTTTAAGTCTCGAATACACTGTCTCATGTTGTCATTCCAGTACATTTTGGATGGTTATGTGGGTCTGACTCCTTTGCTCTTTGTCCTTTGCTCTTTGTTCTTTGCTCTTTGTTTCATATGGCTGCTATCGTCGTCAGTCTTTCTTTCAGTCTGAAAACATGCCAAGCCACAGACGTTGAGCGTTCATATTCCATTACTTGAGTGTTCATCAACTGTGTTGAGAGTTCTTGTAGTATTAACTTAACTTAACGCCTTTATGCTGATTTAGAATACTCTGTGGAGTATATATACAATCAGTTTCCTTTACATTCACTTAATCTAAAAATACATATGCGCATTCAATCTATTCTTAAGTGCATTAATTGGCCCTGCGTCTACTATTTTATGTAGCAGTTTGTAATATTTTTCCTGGTATCGAATGTGACTTCTTTTGTTCTTGAAGCAGCTGTTATTTTGAAAAAAAACATTGTTGTAATTTTGACTTGTATTGTCTCATTGCAGACCTGATTACTGTGTGTTACTTTCACTTAGATAACTCTTACTTAAATAAAGGCTGAATAGCTTGTAAATGAAAAGAAGAAAAAGAAGAGGAAGAAGAAAGGAAAAGAAGAAGAAAGAAGAAGCAGAATAAAAAGAATAAGAAAAGAAGAAGAATAAGAAAGAGGAAGAGTAAGAAAAGAAGAACAATAAGAAAAGAAGAAGAATAAGAAAGAAGAAAAAGATGAAACGAAGGACAATAAGAAAAAATAAATCAGAAGAAGAAGAAAAGAAGAAGAATAAGAAAAGATAAGAATAAGAAAGAAGAAGAAAAGAAGAAGAATAAGAAAAGATAAGAATAAGAAAGAAGAAGAAGAGGAAGAATAATAAGAATAGAAGAAGAATACGAAAGCAGAAAAAGAAGAAAAAAGAAGAAGAAGAAAGAAGAAGAAGAAGAAGAAGAAAGAAGAAGTAGAAGAAAAAAAGGCTTGATGAACCATCTTCTATCAGAAGATCCGGCCCAGCCGCCTTTAATGAAGCTTATGTCCCTCACCAAGCGACAGTGTTGGGTATCTCCCAGGACCATTCACTGAGATACAATACCTCCATGCATTTCAGTAAAGGCGACAGACAAGAGTTGTCCATGAGTCTAGTATCCACAACATGTAAAATAAACTGCTGCAGATACTATTACAGCAGGAGCACACACAGCGATTTAGTCGGTTTTGTGAAAGAAATCATTCGTGGACGTGCCATTGTGCTTCTTAGGAAACAGTGAAGTGGCAGAAGGGCGTTCAGCCTAGCAGCAGGATGACCCCAAGAACAAGGAGTATGTTCAACAAATAAACACGTGTATAACAACACGAAGAACATTTATCAGATCAACAGGTTTACCACAAGAACAAAAAGAATGTTTATCAGATCAACAGGTTTACTACAAGAATAAGGAATATGTTCATCAAATCAACAGGTGTATAACAACACCAAGAATGTTAAATAAATCAGCAGGTTTACCACAAGAACAAGGATAATGTTTATCAGATCAACAGGCGTATAACAACAAGAAGAATGTTTAACAAATCAACGGATTTACCACTAGAACAAGAAGAATGTTTAACAAATCAACATTTGTACCACAAGAACAAGGAGAATGTTCATCAAATCAACAGGTTTACAACAAGAAAAAGGAGAATGTTCATCAAATCAACAGGTTTACAACAAGAACAAGGAGAATGTTCATCAAATCAACAGGTTTACAACAAGAACAAGGAGAATGTTCATCAAATCAACAGGTTTACCACAAGAACAAGAAGTATGTTCAACAAATCAATAGGTGTATCACAACACCAAGAATGTTAAACAAATCAACAGGCGTATCACAACACCAAGAATGTTCAACAAATCAACAGCTGTATCACAACGCGAAGAATGTTTAACAAATCAACAGGTGTATAACAACACCAAGAATGTTCAACAAATCAACAGCTGTATCACAACACGAAGAATGTTCAAGAAAGCAATGGATTTACCACAAAAACGATATCTTTGCTCTAACAGGTGCACGAGCTGCACATTGAAGTTGCCCCCTGTCTATGAAATATTCGTAAACACATCTTACATGATTAGATTATCTCAACTTTATTTTGATGCATTTTAGAACGTGCATATTATATTAGACTGATCGTCTTCTTCAGTACGCCATAGGACTGCTGTTACTGTTCGAAGCTACTCGCGCTGAGTTAAGGCTAGATGACGGTGCATTTTTGGCAGCGGGTTACCGTAGCTCTTGCTGCATCTCGAGACCAGCTTGAGAAAGGAGACTTAATTGCAGTGCAACGTGAGTCCCATCAGTACGCTCATCACTATGGGGGTCCCAGTTTCGATCCGAATCTCGTTGGCAAGACTGCTGTAACATAGCCTGTTTTTAGGAGAGCGACCAAAACGTGAGGTGGGTTTCTTGATCCGTGTGTTTCACCTGAGAATGATTACTCTTCTCTCGCAAACGCCCTGAAATTTATGAAAATATTATGAAAACTTTAAAAATAATATTTCTTATTTACCGCACCTAGACGAAGCAAAGGCGAAACCTACGTTATGAACGCAAGGTCTTCTACAGGGATAATAACAACACAAATGAAAATAAATAATATCACAGCAATAATAAATATTATAAACAAGACATAGAAAACAATACCAATTAGGTGACCTGATACGAGGAAGAGTAGTTATTTCATTTGTATTGTTCTTTGTTCCCGAAGAAGACTGTGGTCGTAGCACGAGTTCCGATCCCTTATGTTTCAGTGCGGTAAATGAAACACACCTTTCTATACTGTTATGAACTATTGAACTTTAGTATCGTTCCATCTTTGATTTGTGTTTATATTCCAAATAAGAAGATTCACTACACTTTTAGGTCAGAGAACAGTACGAATGATTTTGGACAACAACATCGGAGTGCATGTGTATGAATGGTAGTTCGCTCACTTCTCGCAGCAAAGATGCCAGTTTCTATCCCAGTTTACGGCATGTCCTAATCGTCCCTGGTGTAGTCGGTTACCTGGCTTACAGTAGCAATTCAGCACTGAAGTGAACTGGTCACTCACACCTCATATATAGCTGAGGACGTCTTCTTTTTCATTTTCCTCTTATTCGTTTTCTTCTTCTTTTTTTTGTTCTTCTTTTTCCTTTTCTTATTCTTTATTTTGTTTTCTTCTTTTTCTTCTTCTTCTTTTTCTTCTTCTTCTTCTTCTTCTTCTCCTCAGTATATCTGGGCTAACAGCTTATTCCTAATAGAAGTGTCTGATATTGAACTACCTTAAAGGGGTCACGATGCTGAGCAGCACATGAGTTGCAGTGGTTAGCGACCCATAGCTGACTGCTAGCGTCAGGGCCAGAGAACCATAGCTGCCAAGACCCTTCTACACCTCCACGCGGTGATCCTGGATAATAGGCTGCAGCAGGGAAGACTGGCTAAGGAGAAGGGATCGAAGAGGGAATGCTAACCCGGTACTCAAAATATGTTTGCTGAAGTCGGATGTGTTGGACCGAAAGGTGCAAATATCGCAGCGAAGCTGTAAAACTACGACACAACGCATTCCGTTCTCTGGACTGCATTCTGCTAATTAAGCCCTTTCAGGGTTTGGTAGTGGGAGATTTAGAACGAACGAAGAAGAAGAAGCAGAAGAAGAAGAAGAAGAAGAAGAAGAAGAAGAAGAAGAAGAAAAAGAAGAAGAAGAAGAACTACTTTAATACACAAAAAATGATGCCTACTACCAGCTGATACACAAAACATGATGCCTACTACCAGCTGAACAGAAGGGAGCAGGTCATGGTCTTCAGACTCCGCACAGGCCACAACAGACTAAGGTACCATCTATTCAATAAATTGAAGATAGGTGGTACTGACGAATGCTCGTGTGGCACAGGGAAAATGACCGCTGAACATCTGCTGCAAAATTGCCCGACGTACTTCTTCTTCTTCTTCTTCTTCTTCTTCTTCTTCTTCTTCTTCTTCTTCTTCTTCTTCTTCTTCTTCTTCTTCGTACGCAGTCAGACAGTAACCATTATTTTTTTTCGAAAAAAAAGCAGCGGTCATTCTGAGGCTGTCGACACTGCTTGTCTAGTGTTGCCACTGGTGATGGCCACATCTGCTCTCTCTGATCCTCGTATATCGGGCAGTTTTGCAGCAAATGCTCAGCGGTCATTTTCCCGGTACCACACGGGCATTCGTCGGTGCCATCTAACTTCAATTTGTTGAATAGGTGGTACCTCAGTCTATTGTGACCAGTGCGAAGTCTGAAGACCACGACCTGCTCTCTTCTGTTCAGCTGGTAATAGGCATCGTTTTTGGAGTAGCCAGTATGTTCGGTTTCCCATTTAGTCATGTATCAGTTATAATAAGCCGTTTTGACTCTTCGTATGTCATATTAGTATCTGGTTGTGGTAGTTTTGCACCTTCTTTTGCCAGTCTGTCTGCCTCCTCGTTGCCTTGGATGTTGCAGTGATATGGAACCCACTGCACCACTACCCTTTTTGGTGCAGACTGCTGGCATAGTTAACAGAGTACTGCTCTTAAATCATTAAGTTCAGTATTTTTCTGGCTTTTTAGTGCTGTGACTACGGCCAGAGCATCTGTAAGCAGGACTATGTGGCTTTCATTCCTCCTTTTACCTGTCACCATTTCTTCCACGGCCGCCCTCAGTGCCTCTGCCTCCGCTCTGAAATTGCGTGTGTATTTTCCAGTAGCGAATGACAGTGTTATTATTCTGCCATTTGGTAGGATCAGAAATGCTCCTGCCCCTCCGTTCTGTGTTGTATTTGTTACGGAACCATCGGTGTATGCATGGGTCCAGTCCATGATTGGATAGTTTTCCGTTTTATAACTCAGGGTAGTATCTCTTCTTTCTTTTTCAGACTGGCAGTTTTTATTTCCAATACCTGGTATATTTTCTACCACCTCTGGAAATATATGCTGCCTCCAGGTAGGTTTTCGTACAGTACGGATCGGCCTTGGTGTTAGTGCGTTCATGGGGTTTTCGTGCATCTTTGCTTTGGCTATTTCTGCAAAGTTTCTTCGCTTTAGTTTTCCATTTCCGAAATTGTTTAGTCTCTGGTGCATTGGATGGTCAGTCAGTCTTCTGAGTTTTTCTGATTGCAGCTGGGCTCTGCAGTCTCTTCTGTCGGTCATGGATTGCAGTTTTGTAATCTTTTCATGTTCTACAATTGGCGTTGACTTCATGCCTCCTGTTATAACTCTCATGGCTTGGTTTTGGAGTTTGCTAATTTTATCGAAGTTCGCCTTTGCTGCTGTTGTCCATACCGCAATGACATACTCGAGAACTGGTCTCACTCTTCCAGTGTATAGTTTCTTTAGTATACTTTCGTCTATTTCCCAGCTTGTGCCAGCATGTTTCCTCATGATTGCCATTATTTCTCTGGCTCTCATTCGGTTTCTGTCGATCTGACTTTTCCATGTCATGCGCCGATCAAATGTGACTCCCAGGTAGTTTGGGTTGTCGTTTGGCTGCAGGTATTTGCCGTTTAGACTTAATTTTGTGTTTTGAGGTTTGATTGATAGCGAGAATATTGTACATGTAGTTTTTTCTCGTTTATTTTGACCAGCCATGAGTTCGCCCACTCTTCCAGCGATGTAAGGGCCTGCTGCATCCGATTTCTTGCTATAGTGAGATTCATTTCAGAGGTCCACATAGCCAGATCGTCTGCAAACATTGAGCTATGGACTCTTCTTGGTATATTCTCTGTAATGTCATTTATATACACCAGGAAAAGTGTGGGTGACAGTACTCCCCCTTGGGGTACTCCCTGATCAAGTGTCACCTTTTTGCTCATATGCCCTTGTACTTGAACTCTGGCCGTTCTGTTTTTGAGGTAGTTGTTGATCCACTTGTACATTTTCCCACAAACTTCACTTCTTCTTAGCTTGACTCTGTCCATCTTTCCAGACTTTGTCAAATGCCTTTTCCAGGTCCACCCAAACCGCTACTGTGTATTTCTGTTCCTGGTAGGCATCTTCTATTTCCTGGGCTATGAGGATGACCTGATCCTCAGTGGATCTGTGCTGACTAAAGCCTGCTTGCTGTGGAATTAGTATGCGTTTTTCTTCCAGATGCCACATCAGTCTGGTGTTTATCATACGTTCCATCAGTTTGCCGACAAAGCTCAGTAGGCTGATAGGCCTGCATCCATTTGGATCTGTTTTGTCTTTTCCTTTCTTTGGGACTGGTACAAGTACTGCATCTTTCCATGCCTGGGGTACAATACCTCTTTTCCAGCTTTGGTTCAGGACTGATAGCAGTTTCCTCTTTGGCCCGACGTACGAGGACCAGAGAAAGCACATGTGGCCATCACCAGTGGCAATACTAGACAAGCTCAATGGCAGTGTCGACAGCCTCAGGATGACAGCTGCTTTCTTTGAACAAATACAAGTTGACGTCTGACAACGTACGAAGAAGAAGAAGAAAAAGAAGAACTACCTTAAGCTCTACATGAGATATCAGTTTGTGTATGCTTTCCCCAACATGAAAAAGACATTACGATCCACGCATGTACAATGCTTATTTACCTGCATTAAATCATTATCTTTGACTTCTGTTCGCTGTCCTTGAAATAAAGTATTTTTTTTGCACTTGATATTTCACCAAATGGAATAGCACATGCTGTTCGATTAACCAAAACTGTTCATAAACAAATGACAATAAATATCAGGTTTGTGGTTACATCTTTAATTAAGATCGGATACCGTAATCAGTTAAAAAAGCGAGTCTGTAATTTTCGTTTCCCTAACCCTTCTATTTCACAGCTGCTTGTCCCATAGACTGTTATCAACACTAAAATCGGGCACAAAGGGGAGTTATCTGTTCTTTCAGTTCGTATGTTTGTGTTACAGCAAGCATGCTGTGATCAAAGCGTTACACGGTGACATCAAATTTATCAACATTTTCCAATTCCTTTGATAAATGTGTTTATTTGTTTGTATTACATCGTTCTATCACTCTTCATAGTCATCTTCATAACCTGGGTTAAGCGTTTATTTCTCAGTGAAATAATAACAGTTGTACTAACTGAGGCATGAGTTCAACTACAATTTATTTACCGCAAAATGTAGCATTTTCTTACATATTCTACCAGCCGCAGGGACATGAGTTATTCACTGTATTGTATGAAGTACCTCATAGTGAGTATTGCAAGGCCAATATGTTTAGGATCTAGGCGCCAGGTAAAAAAAATCTAGAAGCCAGGCATAGTGTTGGATATACACGATGGTAATTGTGCTGGTAATCCTGGAATGTTAGAAGCCACAACAAAATATGTAGGAGCCATGACGATCTATCGCCCGTATTTTCTCGTGTACTTTAGTATTGTTGTTAGAGCTTGTAGCAGCTGAGTGGTACCTAAGATAACAAGAAAGAGATTACTGTAGCCTTTTAACCGTATCTTAAAATGTGTTTTTAAGGGTTTTTTTCATGGGATCAGCAACTTCATAATGTAAAACCATTTCTGTTGAAACAGGTGCTGCTAAAGCTTATAAATATGCGTTTTATAGAGCAATCAGCTGTAGTGGTGGCCGTTTGCTTCACCTCAATCGACACAGCGAAACATGATCAAAATAAAGCTATACTTTCTTGGTTTTCTTCCGTCTGCGATAATATGTTTATCTCTGCCCATCCCCTGTGTTCTGGTGAAGAAGTATTTGGAAACAAATTTTTACCATTATAATCTACGAGGGTTAAGTCAGTAAGAAGGTCACAAACTGATATGGGATAGCTAAAACATGTAATTAGTCATTTATTAGTCAATGTATTTTTAGGTGGCAGCAACAACAAGCTATGTGATTACTGTAGACAACCGACGTTAGGTGTAAAATCAAAGAACAACGTCTGGTGTGCGTCTTTGTTTGGGTGAATAGACTTTCTGCAAAGGATATTCATAAGAAAATGTTTTGCTGTTTAAGATGGATGTGTTTGTTTCCAAAAAACGGTGCATAACTGGGTCAACAAATTTGTTCAATGACGCTAAAAATCTCTCATAAATCTAAACCTGGTCGTCCTGTTCAGATTGTAGCCGAAGCATCTGTGCAACCGGAGGGAAAAGGGGGGGGGGGTGATTCAAGCTGGCAGACTAGTTGATATATACAGTGTTGAACTGCAATACAATGTTTGCATGGTTTAGCCTTACAAAATGCATGATTCCACCATGATTGGAGACGTTTCGCGAATTATGAAGAGATTGAACGTGAAGTGAAATGGTGGTTGAATCAGCAGACCAAAGATTTCTAAACTGCAGATTTCTGTGCAGTAATGAAGCGAGGGGACAAGTGCATCAATATTTATGGACATTATTTTGAGAAATAAGTGATACGGGACAATGTATATTTAATCAATAATAAGTTGTTATTAAGTTCGGATGTACCTTTCGTTTGTTTTAATACCATGTGTGACTTCTTTACTAACCTACCGTCGTAGTATTTAGAGACACGTAGGTCATCGTATTAGCTCTTGAAAACGTTCGTGTGGCAGACCGGGTAGAGTGTTTGCTCCCACTGAAATGGTGCCGTCTGTGTGCGACCAATGCGAATACAAAGGCCCATCCATCTTTAAATGATTACCTTATATACAGTCAGAAAACTCAAATCATCGAGGAAGGCTACAGACAACGACACGTCAGTAAATATTCCTTCTTCTTTGCGTTCGGTTTCGTGTGTTCGTTTTATGCCACTAGATGGGCCGCCTCCATGAAGTGACACGTCAGTCGTAGGTCCTTAATGGTTCCCCATAGTTTCCCCTTGACTGTTTCTTTCAGCGGACCAGGTCTTCTCATGGGAGCCTTGGTGCAGTGGATATGTTAGCAGGATGGGTTTAGGAGTCTGGGCTTCTCTCACGTCAGTAAATATAAATATAGATACAATGAAAGTATCTTCCACTTCATCCACTGTCCAGTATTTACTGTGGATTATCTTGAACTGACGGTCATCGACGTTTCAAATTTGAAGATGAGGATCCGAAGCTGCAGTGAAAGATCTTATAGCAGCTAGTTTCTCATAGCTGGCTGCTTGTTTCACAGTTGACCAAGTTCCTATTCCGTCCCAAGTGGTAACCTTTGAAACAGGTTTTACTAGAGTCGTCTGACTAAGAGAATTGGAAGGAGGGATGGCAAACTCGGCCCAAAAAATTGCCGTCCTACAATCAGTTGAATCAGACCGAAAAGCGCATCCATTTAGTTCCACGCTGTGGACGGTTGATTAATTAAGTGCTTTTTATGAATGATGTTGTTGACAACTATCCTTGATATTGTATTAAACTATATGGAATCTTTCCTATCTTGCGCCCTATATCCATTTGTTCACAAAACCTTGAACATTACCACTGCCTAGCATCCAACTCGTTTCTTCTCGCAGCATGATCAAAAAGATGATAACTGATATGGGTGCACCAAATTGTTTTTTCCCTGATGTGTGAAGTAAGTTGTCTATTCTCTTATGTGTGTAATAACTTCTCATTGTTTTAATATGTGTTGTAAGATTCTTTGATGTGAGTAAAAAGTAATGTTGTTTTTTTGTCTGAAATATGTAATATATTAACTTTTTCTTGATGTCTTTGCTCTGATGTGTAATGTTGTGTTTGTTCTGATGTGAAACATGTTGTCTTAGTTCTGATATATTATATTATGTGTTTGTTCTGGTGTATGAAATGAGTTGTATTTGTTCTGATGTGTCATATAAGGAGGCTCAGTGGTCTCGGGGTAAGGTGTCCGTCTCGGATGCCGAAGGTCGTGAATTCGAATCACAGTGCAGACCGGGATTTTTTCAAATTGATCTTCTTGTAAAAATGTCCTTGATCTTAGGGTAGAGAAATCGAACTCCCGTGTTTAGAGTCTAACACGTCAAAAATCCTTTGGCAGTTAGACATCGAAAAGAGTAGTCTAAACGGTCGCTGCCCAGGCAAAAATTCAAAAATTCTAGTTTTAAAATCTACTCAAATTATTTGCACCTTCCCCCAGACGCGGGACCCATCGGGCACACATTTTTCTCATGTTATGTTTACTGTTGTGTAAAATTCGAAAAAGTGTACTTTTATTCAGTTTTGCTGACCTAGAAATCTCTGCAATTGTCATTTTCCTATCCCAGTCAATGATTTTATTCACTCTTGCAGCATTTTCATCGCTGCACTCTGATGATGGTTTTCCTGATCTTGGAAGATCAGCAACATGGAAACGGTCACAATTAAACTGCCTACACCAGTTTTCTTTTTACAGAAACATACGAAGTACAGGATTCCTCAAATACTGGTTCCATTACCCTGTATATTTCTGCAGGTGTTTTTCCCTGAAACATCAAGAATTGCACCACAGTTCTGGCCTCTGAATTCTCCATTGTTCGGACAAACCGTTAGAGTAGCAAATCCGATCAATAAGGTGTGTTGCGCCATGCACCATACCGGGTAAACCCGTCGAGGAGGGAAATTTATACTTCTCAAGACCAGTACAAATTGAATGAGCTACATATGTTCCAAATGTTAACATTCTCCTCCTACTCCTTCATAGTCACGGTAAAAACGTATGTACTGTAAGTTACATTTGTTTTGATGTGCGAAATTTGATGTCATTGTTCTGATGTGTCTTCTTCTTCTTCTGCGTACACAGTCAGACAGCAACCATTATTTTTTCGAAAAAAGCGGCGGTCGTCCTGAGACTCTCGCCACTACCATAGAGCTTGTCTTGCAGTTCCACTGGCAATGGCCACATCTGCTCTCTCTGATCCCCGTATGTCGGGCAGTTCTGCAGCAGATGTTCAGTAGTCATTTTACCAGTACCGCACGGGCATTCGTCGGTACACCCTATCTTCAATTTGTTGAATAGGTGGTACCTCAGTCTATTGTGGCCAGTGCGAAGTCTGAAGACAACGACCTGCTCTCTTCGGTTCAACTGGTAATAGGCATCGTTTTTGGTGTAACCAGTATGTTCGGTTTCCCATTTGGTAATGTACCTGGCTTTGATAAGCCGTTTTGACTCTTCGTACGTCATACTGGTATCTGTTTGTGGTAGCCTTGCACCTTCTTTTGCCAGTCTGTCTGCCTCCTCGTTGCCTTGGATGTTGCAGTGTGACGGAACCCACTGTACCACTACCCTTTTTGGTGCGGACAGCTGGCACAGTTTGCAGAGTGCTGCTCTTAAGTCATTAAGCTCAGTGTTTTTCTGGCTTTTTAGCGCTGTGACTACGGCGAGAGCATCTGTCAACAAGACTATGTGGCTCTCATTTTCACTGTGTGTTGCCATTTCTTCCACTGCCGCCCTCAGTGCCTCTGCCTCCGCTCTGAAATTGCTTGTGTACTTACCAGTAGCGAATGACAGTGTTATTTTTCTGCCATTTGGTAGGTTCAGGAATGCTCCTGCCCCTCCGTTCTGTGTAGTGTTTGTTACAGAACCGTCGGTGTATGCATGGGTCCAGTCCATGCTTGGGTAGCTTTTCGTTATGAGTTCTGATGTGTCTAATAATGTTGTCTTTATTCTGATGTAAGTAATACGTTGTATGTGTTCTGATGTGTGAAAAATGTTGCCTTTGTTCTGATGTGTGAACTATGTTGTATTGTTCCTGATTTGTGTAAAAAGTTGTCGTCGTATATAAGCCTCCCTCAGCACATCTTTATTTATCTTTCTCGTTTTTCCCAGGATTCGCAATGATCTTCCATAAAGTCACTTTTTCGTTACTTCCAATCATCTTCTTGGTTTTGTACTGATTGCCCTTGTCTCCCATTCATTTGTTATAACTGGCTTTTTGTATTTCCACGAACTCTCTAACGCACTTCACTGACACGTTGTTGCCAACAATAGATGCAGTAATAACACACATTGTATGTATAAAGTTAGGACAATTAACCGAAAGATAGACCAGCCTTATTGATTACTTTGCACCAAGCTGCCATTGCGCATTGCGGTCTCCCTCATCAGTCATCTTTACTGCCCATGGGATGTATAATAGTTTTCTTCTAGACATATTCGCGGCTTCTAAATTTATACACGGATTGTCCATGATCCACATATATATATATATATATATACATATACAAGTATATATCTTAACTGATACTGTATAGCACATCAAAACTATCCTACGCATTCCCAATGGCACATATTTCAAAGTTAGAAATTATACTTTTTCTAACATGGGACATTAAAACTGATAAACACGGCAAAAAGATGTGATTAAGAATATTGTTTTAATATATGTGTTTATGGATCATTATCATTAGTCTGCTTTGCTCTTTTGTAGTTCTGATAATCTTCAGTAAAACAGTGCATCTTTCTTGCCGTCAATAATCTCTTGTTTATCTATTGATTTATCAATATATTACCCCATATAAATAACAAAATTGGTTCTGCTTAAGCTAATCTACATTCTTCCATTGAGACATATTCCCCCTCTATAATTTTCACAGATTTATCCTCTTCTTCTGTTTCATCCTTCTCTTGTGTTCAGGATGTACTAACAGCAGAAATAACGTATCAATAAACACAACAATTAAACACAGACTCGTCTAGTTTTTTGTTTGTGTTTTTTTGCTTTTTTTTTTTTTTTGCGTTCGCCTCATTTCTCTAATCCCCAAAAGCGGTGTGCGTTGCATTGTGGTTTTTATTTTGCGCCTGTCGGCCCAGTGCATCCGAATTCAGCGTGCATTTTATGAAAGGGTCTGCTTGCTCCTGCATTTTCTAAGGGCTTGCTTCCACGGGGTAACGGCCAGTGCTGTGATGGGGATCGAACCCAGCACCTTCGAGGTTGTGAGCCGTGCCACTTAACCACTAGCCCACGCCGTTCCCTACTCGTCTAGTCTGACTAGTATCTAGTTTCTTCTTCTTCTTCTTCTTCTTTGTACACTGTCAGACGTCAACTTGAATTTCTTCGAAAAAAGCAGCTGTCATCCTTAGGCTGTCGACACTGCCATAAAGCTTGTCTAGTGGTGCCACTGGTCACATGTGCTTTCTCTGGTCCTCGTAAGTCGGGCAATTTTGCAGCAGATGTTCAGCGGTCATTTTCCCTGTACCACAGGTGCATTCGTCAGTGCCACCTATCTTAAATTTATTGAATAGGTATTACCTCAGTCTGTTATTGCCTGTGCGGAGTCTGAAGACCACGACCTGCTCTTGTCTGTTCAACTGGGAAAAGGCATCATTTTTTGTGTAGCCAGTATGTTCTGTTTCCCATTTGGCCACGTATCTGGCCCTAATAAACCTTTTGGACTCTTCGTAGGTCACACTAGAATATGATTGTGGTAGTCTTGCACTTTCTTTTGCCAATCTGTCTGCCTCTTCGTTGCCTTGGATGTTACAGTGGGAAGGAATCCACTGTAGCACTACTCTTTTTGGTGCGGACTGCTGGCATAGTTGACAGAGTACTGCTCTTAAATCATTAAGCTCAGTATTTTTCTGGCTTTTTAGTGCTGTAACCACGGCCAGGGCATCTGTAAACAGGGCTATCTTGCTTTTATTGCTTTCGCCTTTCAGCATTGCTTTTACTGCAGCCGTCAGTGCCTCTGCATCCTCTTTGAAATTGCTTGAGAATTTTCCAGTTGGCACTGACTTATTTTTTCTACCATTTGTTAGACTCAGGAATACTCCTTCCTTTCCATTCTGTGTTGTGTTTGTTACAGAACCGTCGGTGTGTGCATGGGTCCAGTCCATGCTTGGGTAGTTTTCCGCTATGTACCTCAGGATTATGTCTCTTCTTTCTTTTTGAGTCTGGCAGTTCTTGTTTCCAATACATGGTATATGTTCTACCACTACATGAATGATATGCTGCTTCCATGTGGGTTTGCGTAAAGTAGGGATGGGCTTTGGTGTTGTTATGGTGTTCATAGGGTCTTCGCTCATCATTGCTTTGGCTATTTCTGCAAAGTTTCTCCACTTTAGTTTCCCTTTTCCAAATCTATTTAGTCTCCGATGCAGTGGATGGTCTGTCAGTCTTCTGAGTTTCTCTGCTTGCTGCTGGGCTCTGCCGTTTCTTCTGTTGGTCATGGATTGAAGATTTGTAATCTTTTCAAGTTCTACAATTGGCGTTGACTTCATGCCTCCTGTTATAACTCTCATGGCTTGGTTTTGAAATTTGTTAATTTTATCAAAAGTTCGCCTTTGCTGCTGTTGCTCATGTCGCAATGCCATACTCTTCCAATGTACAGTTTCTTTAGTATTCTTTCGTCTGCTCCCCAGCTTGTGCCAGCAAGTTTCCTCATAATTGCCATTCTTTGTCTGGCTCTCATTCGGTTTCTGTCGATCTGACTTTTCCATGTCATGCGCTGATCAAATGTGACTCCCAAGTAGTTTGGGTTGTCGTTTGGCTGCAGATATTTCCCGTTAAGACTTATTTTGGTGTTCTGTGGTTTATTTGAAAGCGAGCATATCGTACATGTTTTTTCTTCATTTATTTTGACTAGCCATGATTTCGCCCACTCCTCCAACGATGTTAGGGCCTGCTGCATCCGATTGTTTGTTACGGTGACATTATTTTCAGAGGTCCAGCAAGCCAGATCGTCTGCATACATGGAGCTGTGGACTCTTCTTGGTATATTCTCTGTGATGTTGTTTATATACACCAGAAAAAGTGTGGGTGAAAGTACTCCCCCTTGGGGTACTCCTTGCTCCTGTGTCAATTTGTTGCTCATCTACCCTTGTACTTGAACTCTGGCTGTTCTGTTTTCGAGGTAGTGGCTGATCCATCTGTACATTTTTCCAGATACTTCACTTCTTCGTAGATTGACTTTAAGTCCCTCTTTCCACACCCTATCAAATGCCTTCTCTAGATTCTCCAAAACCGCTACTGTATGCTTTTTCTCTTGGTAAGCATCCTCTATTTTCTGTGCTATGGGAATGACCTGGCCCTCAGTGAATCTGTGTTGCCTAAATCCTGCTTGCTGTGGAATTAATATGTGTTTTGCTTCCAGGTGCCACATCAGTCTGGTGTTTATCATACGCTCCATCAGTTTACCTACACAGCTCAATAGACTGATGGGCATGTATCCATTTGGATCTGTTCTATCTTTTTCTTTCTTTGGTTCTGGTATAAGTACTGCATCTTTCCATGCCTGCGGTACAATTCCCATTTTCCAGCTTTGGTTCAGGACTGAAAGTAACTTCCTCTTTGTTGTTTGGCCCAATCCCATAAGCATTTCATTTGTTACCTCATCTTTTCCGGGCCATTTCTTTTTCTTTAAAGTTCTCATGGCCTCATTCATTTCATTCATTATTAGTTTTGCCATCATGTGCTCCTCTGGTGCCATCTTGATGTTGTCGTGGCTCCTTTGTTCTTCACTTATGTCTGTATGCCTGTCTGTAGGAACATCAATGTGGTTTGCTCTGGCATAATGTTCTATAAAGGCGTTTGCTGCTTTTTTCCAATGAGCATGTTGTCGCCCTGCTTGATGTAATTTATTTATTTGATGGTGTTTCTTCGTTCATGGCTCTCACTAAATTCCATAGTTTCTTCCCTTCTTTATCTAGATTGAAGATTTCTCGTTTGCTTTTTCCAGCTGTCTGTTGTTATTTGGTTCAGTGTTCTTTTGTATTTCGCAGTGATGGCCTTGAGGGCGATATTTGCTTCTATAGATTGCTCTCTCTCTCTCTCTCTCTCTCTCTCTCTCTCTTTCTCTCTCTCTCTCTCTGCCATGTTACTAGTATTTGAGACTTCATCCTCAGCTTTCTGCAGTTCATGATTCCAATAAGACTTGTAGTTTTTCCTTGCTTCTCTTAGGATGGTCTCGGTGGCTGCTTGCAGTATTGCTTTGCTTAGGCTTTCCACAATAGGTTTCATATTGTTATTTTGTGTGTTGATAGTTTCACACAGTCCATCTGTCAGCATTGCAAATCTGTCCCAGTCGGATCGTCTGTAGTCCCAACGTGGTAGCGGTTTTATTTCCCGTGGGCCTACTTCCATATCATTATCTAGCTAATTGGTCGAGCAGCTGACAATCTATTTTGTGGTGAATATCCCCCGTGGAGAAGGCCAAGTCTGGAGTGGAGGTGGTATGGCATGTTCTGGAATAGAAGCTAAGGCTGTCGTCCGTCTTATTGATAAGATGGAGATTTGTGTCTATCTCCCAGTCTTCCACGTCATCCCCTCTGCTGTCTGTGTCTGAATATCCCCATCTCTCCGAGTGGCTGTTGAAGTCTCCAACCACTAGGCAGCTGGAGTCCTGATTTCCACACTCGAGAGCGACAGGTCTTTTTTGGATGGGCCATACAGATTTTCGTTTCTTGTGTCATTATGGTATCTAGTTTGAATGAATACATTCAACTGTCCTCTCGCACGAACCTGCCTCAGCGTTGTTGTCCTTGAGATCCGTTAATTTGTTCTATAAATTATCACCCCGGTTTTCAGTATTTATTTACTGATTGTCCCTAATTCTTTCGATATAATGTACTCGGAACAAATATCTCTAATCTACACGTCCATTGACAAATACTTTCCCCATACACTGCTGAAAGAAACAGCAAGCTGATTGCTGCATCTAAAACTGCATCGACTTTTTTATAATCGCAAGGATAACGATGGAAACTTCTCTTTTATTATTTTCTTCAATGCGGGACATTATTTCTCAAGCATTTTCTCACACACATACCGGTGTCTGTCTCCAAACAAAAACACATCAAATTTAAATCATTTACAGTGAACTTCATTTGTTATTTAAAGATAATTTCATAGCCATGTATGAATTATGTGCTATCACTGATCGTCATATATCATAAGATTGATTCTGAATGAATCAAACTTAAACCACGTGAAGGCTCGGGATAAGATGGAATATCACGTGAAGTGATCCAGGTTGGCGGAGACACACTAGCGCGACATTTAAACCACTTTTTTTAAGATCTGTCTAAACGAATGCCAAATCGCCCTTCTACACCTCCACGGAGTGATCCTGGATAACAGACTGCAGCAGGGCAGACGGGCTAAGGAGAAGGGATCGAAGAGGGAATGCTAACCCGGTACTCAAAAAATTCTTGCTGAAGTCGGATGTGTTTGACCGAAAGGTATCTGGGGTAGTTGTCTCGCCGCAGCGACTCAATTTCAACCAGTGTTCGTAAAGCGATCTCAGTCCCGCCAGGCGGAGCGATAGCGCGGGCTTGCGGAAAACGCTCGCCTGCCTTTCCCCGTAGAGCGAATTGGATGCGGTTTGTTGCAGCGGCACCTCCACCGAGGTGCGCTGGTCTGGTCCGTATCAGGAAACGTGGTCCTTCTTCTTCTTCTTCTTCTGCGTACACAGTCAGACAGTAACCATTATTTTTTCGAAAAAAGCGGCGGTCATCCTGAGATTCTCGCCACTACCATAGAGCTTGTCTTGCAGTTCCACTGGCAATGGCCACATCTGCTCTCTCTGATCCTCGTATGTCGGGCAGTTCTGCAGCAGATGTTCAGTGGTCATTTTACCAGTACCGCACGAGCATTCGTCGGTACACCCTATCTTCAATTTGTTGAATAGGTGGTACCTCAGTCTGTTGTGGCCAGTGCGAAGTCTGAAGACAACGACCTGCTCTCTTCGGTTCAACTGGTAATAGGCATCGTTTTTGTTGTAACCAGTATGTTCGGTTTCCCATTTGGTCATGTACCTGGCTTTGATAAGCCGTTTTGACTCTTCGTACGTGATACTGGTATCTGTTTGTGATAGCCTTGCACCTTCTTTTGCCAGTCTGTCTGCCTCCTCGTTGCCTTGGATGTTGCAGTGTGACGGAACCCACTGTACCACTACCCTTTTTGGTGCGGATTGCTGGCACAGTTTGCAGAGTGCTGCTCTTAAGTCATTAAGCTCAGTGTTTTTCTGGCTTTTTAGCGCTGCGACTAAGGCGAGAGCATCTGTCATCAGGACTATATGGCTCTCATTTTCACTGTGTGTTACCATTTCTTCCACTTCCGCCCTCAGTGCCTCTGCCTCCGCTCTGGAATTGCTTGTGTACTTACCAGTAGCGAATGACAGAGTTATTTTTCTGCCATTTGGTAGGTTCAGGAATGCTCCTGCCCCTCCGTTCTGTGTAGTGTTTGTTACAGAACCGTCGGTGTATGCATGGGTCCAGTCCATGCTTGGGTAGCTTTTCGTTATGAAGCTTAGGGTAGTGTCTCTCCTTTCTTTTTCAGTCTGGCAGTTTTTGTTTGCAATACCTGGTATATTTTCTACCACCTCTGGAAATATATCCTGCCTCCAAGTAGGTTTTCGTACAGTAGTGATGGGTTTTGGTGTTGTTAGTGCGTTTATGGGATCTTCGTGCATCTTTGCTTTGGCTATTTCTGCAAAGTTTTTCCGCTTTAGTTTCCCAGTTCCCAAATTGTTTAGTCTCTGGTACATTGGGTGGTCCGTCAGTCTTCGGAGTTTCTCTGACTGCAGCTGGGTCTGCAGTCTCTTCTGTCGGTCATGGATTGCAGTTTTGTAATCTTTCAAGTTCTACAATTGGCGTTGACTTCATGCCACCTGTTATAATTCTCATGGCTTGGTTTTGAAGTTTGTTAACTTTATCGAAGTTCGCCTTCGCTGCTGTTGTCCATGCCGCAATGCCATACTCGAGAACTGGTCTCACTCTTCCAGTGTACAGTTTCTTTAGTATGTCTTCGTCTGCTCCCCAGCTTGTGCCAGCAAGTTTCCTCATGATCGCCATTCTTTCTCTGGCTTTCATTCGGTTTCTCTCAATCTGACTTTTCCATGTCATGCGCCGATCAAATGTGACTCCCAGAAAGGTTGGGTTGTCGTTTGGCTGCAGGATTTTGCCATTTAGGCTTAATTTGGTACTTTGGGGTTTTAATGAGAGCGAGAATATTGTGCACGTGGTTTTCTCCTCGTTTATTTTGACCAGCCATGAGTTCGCCCACTCTTCCAGCGATGTTAGGGCCGTCTGCATCCGATTTCTTGCTATGGTGAGATTCTATTCAGAGGTCCACATAGCCAGATCGTCTGCAAACATTGAGCTATGGACTCTTCTTGGTATATTCTCTGTAATATCGTTTATATATACCAGGAAGAGTGTGGGTGACAATACTCCCCCTTGGGGTACTCCCTGCTCGAGTGTCACCTTTTTGCTCATCTGCCCTTGTACTTGGACTCTGGTCGTTCTTTGTTTGAGGTAGTGGTTGATCCACTTGTACATCTTCCCACAGACATCACCTCTTCTTAGCTTGACTCTAAGTCCATCCTTCCAGACTTTGTCAAATGCCTTTTCCAGATCCACCCAAACAGCTACTGTGTGTTTCTGTGCCTGGTAGGCATCTTCTATCTCCTGGGCTATGAGGATGACCTGGTCCTCAGTGGATCTGTGCTGTCGAAAGCCGGCTTGCTGTGGAATTAGTATTCGTTTTTCTTCCAGATGCCACATCAGTCTGGTGTTTATCATCCGTTCCATCAGCTTGCCGACACAGCTCAGTAGGCTTATGGGCCTGTATCCATTTGGATCTGTTTTGTGAAACGTGGTCCGTCCGTGGTGATTTATCTAAGGCTTATAGCAGAGCTCGACAGTACGTCTCGCTGGTGGTCCGACTCTCGCAAAGAGCTTGTGACCGGCAAATGGAAAGCAGGAATCGTTGCCTCGAGGCCCTGCGTTCTCCTACAGAGAAGGGCAGGCCGACAGGCCAAATTGTCTCTAGTCCCAGTGAAATTCATCGCCGAGGTCGTTGGGATCCGTTCTGCACAGAGCGCTGCCATCCCTCCTCGAGCGAGCCCGGTCGGTCGGTCGTCTGGTGCGTGTGGGAGGCCCCTGTCAGGCGGTCCTAGGTCGACGGAGTGAGGGACGGGTGGAACAACCGTCCGTCCGTCCCGTCAGTCGGTCCCTGCGGCCGTCGTCCCAGCGAGGCTTTTTACACACCCTTCCTCCGCCGACCGGTGTGTGCTGTACGTACGTCTCCGACAGATATCTGGTTGATCCTGCCAGTAGTCATATGCTTGTCTCAAAGATTAAGCCATGCATGTCTAAGTTCACACTGTCTCACGGTGAAACCGCGAATGGCTCATTAAATCAGTCGAGGTTCCTTAGATGACACGATCCTACTTGGATAACTGTGGCAATTCTAGAGCTAATACATGCTTACCAAGCTCCGACCCTCGCGGAAAGAGCGCTTTTATTAGTTCAAAACCAATCGTCGTTTCCCCTCGCGGGGTTGCGGCGTCCCCACTGGTGACTTTGGATAAAATTGTGCTGATCGCATGGCCTCATGTGCCGGCGACGCATCTTTCAAATGTCTGCCCTATCAAATGTCGATGGTACGTGACATGCCTACCATGTTTGTAACGGGTAACGGGGAATCAGGGTTCGATTCCGGAGAGGGAGCATGAGAAACGGCTACCACATCCAAGGAAGGCAGCAGGCGCGCAACTTACCCACTCCCGGCACGGGGAGGTAGTGACGAAAAATAACAATACGGGACTCTTTCGAGGCCCCGTAATTGGAATGAGTACACTTTAAACCCTTTAACGAGGATCTATTGGAGGGCAAGTCTGGTGCCAGCAGCCGCGGTAATTCCAGCTCCAATAGCGTATATTAAAGTTGTTGCAGTTAAAAAGCTCGTAGTTGGATCTCAGGCGCAGGCGGGTGGTCCGGCTCGCGCCGGTTCACTGCCCGTTGTCTCCTGCCCTACCGTCTGCCGGCTCTCTCCCACGGGTGCTCTTCGCTGAGCGTCCTGGGTGGCCGGCGCGTTTACTTTGAAAAAATTAGAGTGTTCAAAGCAGGCCTCGGCTGCCTGAATAATGGTGCATGGAATAATGGAATAGGACCTCGGTTCTATTTTGTTGGTTTTCGGAACTGGAGGTAATGATTAACAGGGACAAACGGGGGCATTCGTATTGCGGCGTTAGAGGTGAAATTCTTGGATCGCCGCAAGATGAGCTACTGCGAAAGCATTTGTCAAGAATGTTTTCATTAATCAAGAACGAAAGTCAGAGGCGCCAAGACGATCAGATACCGTCGTAGTTCTGACCATAAACGATGCCGACTAGCGATCCGCAGGAGTTGCTTCGATGACTCTGCGGGCAGCTTCCGGGAAACCAAAGTGTTTGGGTTCCGGGGGAAGTATGGTTGCAAAGCTGAAACTTAAAGGAATTGACGGAAGGGCACCACCAGGAGTGGAGCCTGCGGCTTAATTTGACTCAACACGGCCAACACTGAAATGATTGACATGCCGAGACCACTCTTCTGGGGTCTAATATGGAACTGGTGCTGGATTTAGACCCTCAGAAATCTGGGGTTATGCCCCCTGTGGCCCGGTTTGGTCATCATCCTGTGTTCTGAAAAAGGAATTGACGGAAGAGCACAGGAGTGGAGCCTGAGCCTTAAATTAACTTAACACGCCAATACTGCAGAATGACTGTCAAAACGTACACCTTCGTGGGATCAAATAGATAACATGTGCTGGAATTAGACCCTCGAAAATCTGAGGCTACCCCCTAAGTAACTTAATTGTCTCGCTAAGGGAATTGACGGAAGGGCACCACCAGGTGTGGAACCTGCGGCTTAATTTGACTGAACACGCCAATACTGTAGAACAACTGACAAATCGAGAGCACTACCGTTTGGGTCTAATAATGAACGTACGCTGGTATTAGACTCACGGATGACAAGTCAGCTCTCAAACACTCAAATGAAAGAACGCTACGGAAATCGAGTTTAACTCCGCAGAAACCGCAGATTTCAAATACCTGGTCATTGACAAACAAAAGCCCTCAATAAATTCGTCTGACCAAATAGTGAACGGGTGCTGGAAATAGATCATCTGAAGACAGGTCAGTTTTACCCTACAAATGACAGGGCGTTGCTACGGAAAACCAGCTCAAATCGAGAGGAGCCGCAGACACTTTGGTTCACGTACCAGGCTGATAATCCAAAGGCGCGAGGCTACCATGTGGGGGATTACGGCCGAACCCTTGTAAGCCGCAATCCCGCCCAAAATCTCAGCACCACTGCAATGGGAGGCTCCTACATGCTCGGGACCTGGGGCTTGCGCCCCAGCCCTATCATGTAGAGCCACAGTAAGAGGTCCTTGCCGTCCGCAAATCAAAGCGGGCGGACAACTGCTCGATACTCACCTTATACGGCGATGGGGTGCGAAACCACCAACCAAAGACTTAGTACCTGGTCGGGGTGTCGAAAACAGTAGAGCAGCCACCTCACTGTGAACTGTCAAGACTCAACCACTGACCATGAGAGTTGTCCGCACACCAGGCGAACAACATCTCTGTTACATTACCAGGCTTGTCCTCTGGCTAAATGCACTCCGGCTACGATATCTACCTCTGTACGTTATCAGCCATTTAACTATCATGCTGGACGCAGAAGAGATGCAGACCAGCGGACATTGCACACCTGCCCCACTGTGTCAACACCCCAGGTGGCGGGGAATGCTAGGCGTACCATCCCTGCATAGAAGCCAAGAAAATAAAGGGAAAAAAGATACTCATATGCAAATGCTACGTTTCTGGCAGGACGTGACGATCCTGGGATACAGACACACTGGACTGCCTCTCTTCCGGGTAAACCAGTCCATCTCATATATCATATCACATATCATCATTGCACCCTATAGACACGAGTAGTGAAGACTCGATAGTCTGGTAAGACAACTTCCATAAGAGAGAAAACTCTGATCATAAACAACTGCTGCCTTGCAGATAGGCTGGGGACAGCCAAAGGCGAAGGAGGGCATCCCTACAGAAACGCCTGTTGAAATCGGATGCACGGGGCCGCAAGCCTAACAAAACATTGCAACGTAAATCAAAGTATGATGGCAGTACAACCTATTAAAAAAACGCATGGCGCTCATCCTGCGGAGTCCCGCCAGGCAGCGATAGTGCCGGGCCTCACGCCTCGAAGGGGCCCACCCTTGACTACTGGTGGTCACCCACCCATGTGTCGTGGAGTCAAGGCACATGGCTATGGGGCAACTTCTATTGGCCAAAACCTCAAGACCCTCAAAATACTACAGTGGAATGCGGAGGGAGTCATTAACAAAAAACTTTCCCTAACACACCACCTGCATGAAGGTAAGATTGACGTGGCATGTATCCAGGAAACGCACCTCAACAATAACCATAAATTCTCAATCAGAGGATATCAGACCTTCCGTCTAGATAGAGAAGGCCACAAAGGAGGGGTCCTGATACTGACCAGAAACTGCATACCGAGTAGCGCGGTATCTGTCAATCACACCGGACAAGCAGAAATTGTAGGAGTTGACATAATGGCTCAAGAGACGAAGCTCCGCATTTTCAATCTGTACGGACCACCAAATAGAGACCTATCGCTCTCGAGTATGGAGGTCAGAGACTCCAACTGCATAGTAGTTGGAGATTTCAACAGCCACTCGGAGAGATGGGGATACTCTGACACAGACAGCAGAGGTGACGAAGTGGAAGATTGGGAGATAGATGCAAATCTCTCCCTAATCAATAGGCCGGAGGATAGCCCTAGCTTCTATTCAAGAACATGGCATACCACCTCGACTCCAGATTTGGCCTTCTCCACACAGGACATACACCATAAAATAGACCGCCAGGTGCTAGACCAACTGGCAGGTAGCGACCATAGGCCGATCAGGCTAACCATTGACATAGAAGTAGGCCCACAGGAAACAAAACCGCTCCCACGTTGGAACTACAAACGAGCCGACTGGGACAGATTTGCAATCCTGACAGATGGGCTGTGTGAAACCATCAACACACGAAACACCAAAATGAAGCCCATGGTAGAGAGCCTAAGCAAGGCAATAATGCAAGCCGCCACTGAAACCATCCCAAGAGGAGCTAGGAAAAACTATAAGCCCTACTGGAATGATGAGTTGCAGAAAGTGTAAGAGGCAGTAACAAATGCTAGGAACATGGCAGAGCGAGAAAAATCCATGGAGGCAAACATCGCCCTCAAAGCCGCCGCGGCGAAGTACAAACACACTCTCAAGCAAACAGCAAGAGAAAGCTGGAAAAATAAAACGGAAAGTCTAAACCTGGAAAGAGACGGGAACAAGCTATGGAAGCTAGTCAGAGCCATGCATGACGAAACCCCGTCAAAAAAACAAATTACTATCAAGCAGGGCGAGAACTTGATCACAGGTAAGAAAGCCGCAAACACCTTTGTCGATCACTATGCCAGAGCAAACCACATCGAGGTCCCTGCAGATAAGCATACAGACATTAGCGAAGAGCTAAAGGGACAGGAAAACATAAATACGGCTCCTGAAGAGCACATGATGGCCAAACTAACAATGCGCGAAATGGAAGAGGCTATGAGAACACTAACGAAAAGGAAATCTCCCGGAAAAGACGGGATAACAAACGAAATGCTGATGGGGCTGGGCCAAACAGCGAAGAGGAAACTACTATCAGTCCTGAACCAAAGCTGGAAAAGGGTTATTGTAACCCAGGCATGGAAAGACGCAATACTGGTACCAGTACCAAAAACAGGAAAGGATAAAACAGATCCAAATGGATACAGGCCCATCAGCCTACTGAGCTGTGTCGGCAAGCTGATGGAACGGATGATAAACACCAGACTGATGTGGCATCTGGAAGAAAAACGAATACTAATTCCACAGCAAGCCGGCTTTAGGCAGCACAGATCCACTGAGGACCAGGTCATCCTCATAGCCCAGGAGATAGAAGATGCCTACCAGGCACAGAAACACACAGTAGCTGTTTTGGTGGATCTGGAAAAGGCATTTGACAAAGTCTGGAAGGACGGACTTAGAGTCAAGCTAAGAAGAAGTGATGTCTGTGAGAAAATGTACAAGTGGATCAACCACTACCTCAAACAAAGAACGGCCAGAGTCCAAGTACAAGGGCATATGAGCAAAAAGGTGACACTCGAGCAGGGAGTACCCCAAGGGGGAGTATTGTCACCCACACTCTTCCTGGTATATATTAACGATATTACAGAGAATATACCAAGAAGAGTCCATAGCTCAATGTTTGCAGACGATCTGGCTATGTGGACCTCTGAAAAGAATCTCACCATAGCAAGAAATCGGATGCAGACGGCCCTAACATCGCTGGAAGAGTGGGCGAACTCATGGCTGGTCAAAATAAACGAGGAGAAAACCACATGCACAATATTCTCGCTTTCATTAAAACCCCAAAGTACCAAATTAAGTCTAAATGGCAAAATCCTGCAGCCAAACGACAACCCAACCTATCTGGGAGTCACATTTGATCGGCGCCTGACATGGAAAAGTCAGATTGAGAGAAACCGAATGAAAGCCAGAGAAAGAATGGCAATCATTAGGAAACTTGCTGGCACAAGCTGGGGAGCAGACGAAGGCATACTAAAGAAACTGTACACTGGAAGAGTGAGACCAGTTCTCGAGTATGGCATTGCGGCATGGACAACATCAGCGAAGGCGAACTTCGATAAAGTTAACAAACTTCAAAACCAAGCCATGAGAATTATAACACATGGCATGAAGTCAACGCCAATTGTAGAACTTGAAAAGATTACAAAACTGCAATCCATGACCGATAGAAGAGACTGCAGAGCCCAGCTGCAGTCAGAGAAACTCCGAAGACTGACGGACCATCCAATGTACCAGAGACTAAACAATTTGGGAAATGGGAAACTAAAGCGGAGAAACTTTGCAGAAATAGCCAAAGCAAATATGCACGAAGATCCCATAAACGCACTAACAACACCAAAACCCATCACTACTGTACGAAAACCTACCTGGAGGCAGGATATATTTCCAGAGGTGGTAGAAAATATACCAGGTATTGCAAACAAAAAATGCCAGACTGAAAAAGAAAGGAGAGATACTACCCTAAGCTTCATAACGAAAAGCTACCCAAGCATGGACTGGACCCATGCATACACCGACGGTTCTGTAACAAACACTACACAGAACGGAGGGGCATGAGCATTCCTGAACCTACCAAATGGCAGAAAAATAACACTGTCATTCGCTACTGGTAAGTACACAAGCAATTTCAGAGCGGAGGCAGAGGCACTGAGGGCGGCAGTGGAAGAAATGTTGACACACAGCAAAAATTAGAGCCATATAGTCCTGCTGACAGATGCTCTCGCCGTAGTCACAGCGCTAAAAAGCCAGAAAAACACTGAGCTTAATGACTTAAGAGCAGCACTCTGCAAACTGTGCCAGCAGTGCGCACCAAAAAGGGTAGTGGTACAGTGGGTCCCGTCACACTGCAACATCCAAGGCAACGAGGAGGCAGACAGACTGGCAAAAGAAGGTGCAAGACTACCACAAACAGATACCAGTATGACGTACGAAGAGTCAAAACGGCTTATCAAAGCCAGATACATGACCAAATGGGAAACCGAACATACTGGTTACACCAAAAACGATGCCCATTACCAGTTCAACCGAAAAGAGCAGGTAGTTGTCTTCAGACTTCGCACTGGCCACAACAGACTGAGGTACAACCTATTCAACAAATTGAAGATAGGGTGTACCGACGAATGCCCGTGCGGTACTGGTAAAATGACCACTGAACATCTGCTGCAGAACTGCCCGACATACGAGGATCAAAGAGAGCAGATGTGGCCATTACCAGTGGAACTGCAAGACAAGCTCTATGGCAGTGGCGAGAGCCTCAGGATGACCGTCGCTTTTTTCGAAAAAATAATGGTTACTGTCTGACTGTGTACGCAGAAGAAGAAGAAGAAGGACCGAAAGGTGTAAATATCGCAGCCAAGCTGTAAACTACAACACAAATAATTCCGTTCTCTGGACTACATTCTGCTACTTACCCTTTCAGGGTTCGGTAGTGGGAGATTGAGAACCAACGAAGAAGAAGAAGAAGAAGAAGAAGAAGAAGAAGAAGAAGAAGAAGAAGAAGAATAAGAAGAAGAAGGATGCCAAATCCACGACCAATTGAAAACAACATAAAACCATTCTAGTCCATAACAAATGGGACAACGAAAACCAGGTAAATGGAAAGCAGACACAACCAACCCCCCCCCCCCCCCCCCCACCCCTCCCCCGCCACACAGAAAACAATGCCTATCATCAACTATCCAGGCAAGACCAGGTGATAATTCTCCAGCTACGCACAGGTCACAAAAGACTTAGATGCCATCTGTACAACAAGTTCAAGATTGGCACTACAGACCTTTTTTGCCTGCGGCACAGACCCTATGAAGGCTTTTGCAGTCCTGTCCACTGTATACCGACAAAAGTAGTAGTATTTGGCAACAGCCAGTGTCCTTCCACGAGAAGCTGTACGGAAGGGTACAGAGCTTTGAGTCGACTGCTGCCTTCGTTAGAGTCATTGTTGAGGTCTTCTTCTTCTTCTTCTGCGTACACAGTCAGACAGTAACCATTATTTTTTCGAAAAAAGCGGCGGTCATCCTGAGACTCTCGCCACTACCATAGAGCTTGTCTTGCAGTTCCACTGGCAATGGCCACGTCTGCTCTCTCTGATCCCCGTATGTCGGGCAGTTCTGCAGCAGATGTTCAGTGGTCATTTTACCAGTACCGCACGGGCATTCGTCGGTACACCCTATCTTCAATTTGTTGAATAGGTGGTACCTCAGTCTATTGTGGCCAGTGCGAAGTCTGAAGACAACGACCTGCTCTCTTCGGTTCAACTGGTAATAGGCATCGTTTTTGGTGTAACCAGTATGTTCGGTTTCCCATTTGGTAATGTACCTGGCTTTGATAAGCCGTTTTGACTCTTCGTACGTCATACTGGTATCTGTTTGTGGTAGCCTTGCACCTTCTTTTGCCAGTCTGTCTGCCTCCTCGTTGCCTTGGATGTTGCAGTGTGACGGAACCCACTGTACCACTACCCTTTTTGGTGCGGACAGCTGGCACAGTTTGCAGAGTGCTGCTCTTAAGTCATTAAGCTCAGTGTTTTTCTGGCTTTTTAGCGCTGTGACTACGGCGAGAGCATCTGTCAGCAAGACTATGTGGCTCTCATTTTCACTGTGTGTTGCCATTTCTTCCACTGCCGCCCTCAGTGCCTCTGCCTCCGCTCTGAAATTGCTTGTGTACTTACCAGTAGCGAATGACAGTGTTATTTTTCTGCCATTTGGTAGGTTCAGGAATGCTCCTGCCCCTCCGTTCTGTGTAGTGTTTGTTACAGAACCGTCGGTGTATGCATGGGTCCAGTCCATGCTTGGGTAGCTTTTCGTTATGAAGCTTAGGGTAGTGTCTCTCCTTTCTTTTTCGGTCTGGCAGTTTTTGTTTGCAATACCTGGTATATTTTCTACCACCTCTGGAAATATATCCTGCCTCCAGGTAGGTTTTCGTACAGTAGTGATGGGTTTTGGTGTTGTTAGTGCGTTTATGGGATCTTCGTGCATCTTTGCTTTGGCTATTTCTGCAAAGTTTCTCCGCTTTAGTTTCCCAGTTCCCAAATTGTTTAGCCTCTGGTACATTGGATGGTCCGTCAGTCTTCGGAGTTTCTCTGACTGCAGCTGGGCTCTGCAAGTCTCTTCTATCGGTCATGGATTGCAGTTTTGTAATCTTTTCAAGTTCTACAATTGGCGTTGACTTCATGCTACCTGTTATAATTCTCATGGCTTGGTTTTGAAGTTTGTTAACTTTATCGAAGTTCGCCTTCGCTGCTGTTGTCCATGCCGCGATGCCATACTCGAGAACTGGTCTCACTCTTCCAGTGTACAGTTTCTTTAGTATGCCTTCGTCTGCTCCCCAGCTTGTGCCAGCAAGTTTCCTCATGATTGCCATTCTTTCTCTGGCTTTCATTCGGTTTCTCTCAATCTGACTTTTCCATGTCATGCGCCGATCAAATGTGACTCCCAGATAGGTTGGGTTGTCGTTTAGCTGCAGGAATTTGCGTTTTAGACTTAATTTGGTATTTTTGGGTTTTAATGAGAGCGAGAATATTGTGCATGTGGTTTTCTCCTCGTTTATTTTGACCAGCCATGAGTTCGCCCACTCTTCCAGCGATGTTAGGGCCGTCTGCATCCGATTTCTTGCTATTGTGAGATTCTTTTCAGAGGTCCACATAGCCAGATCGTCTGCAAACATTGAGCTATGGACTCTTCTTGGTATATTCTCTGTAATATCGTTTATATATACCAGGAAGAGTGTGGGTGACAGTACTCCCCCTTGGGGTACTCCCTGCTCGAGTGTCACCTTTTTGCTCATCTGCCCTTGTACTTGGACTCTGGCCGTTCTTTGTTTGAGGTAGTGGTTGATCCATTTGTACATTTTTCCACAAACATCAATTCTTCTTAGCTTGACTCTAAGTCCGTCTTTCCAGACTTTGTCAAATGCCTTTTCCAGATCCACCCAAACAGCTACTGTGTGTTTCTGTGCCTGGTAGGCATCTTCTATCTCCTGGGCTATGAGGATGACCTGGTCCTCAGTGGAACTGTGCTGTCTAAAGCCGGCTTGCTGTGGAATTAGTATTCGTTTTTCTTCCAGATGCCACATCAGTCTGGTGTTTATCATCCGTTCCATCAGCTTGCCGACACAGCTCAGTAGGCTGATGGGCCTGTATCCATTTGGATCTGTTTTGTCCTTTCCTGTTTTTGGTACTGGTACCAGTATTGCGTCTTTCCATGCCTGGGGTACAATACCCCTTTTCCAGCTTTGGTTCAGGACCGATAGCAGTTTCCTCTTCGCTGTTTGGCCCAGCCCCATCAGCATTTCGTTTGTTATCCCGTCTTTTCCGGGAGATTTCCTTTTCTTTAATGTTTTCATAGCCTCTTCCATTTCGCGCATTGTTAATTTGGCCATCATGTGCTCTTCAGGTGCCGTATTCATGTTGTCGTGCCCCTTTAGCTCTTCGCTAATGTCAGTATGCTTATCTGCAGGGACCTCGATGTGGTTTACTCTGGCATAGTGATCGACAAAGGCGTTTGCGGCTTTCTTATCTGTGATCAAGTTCTCTCCCTTCTTGATAGTAATTTGTTTGTTTGACAGGGTTTCGTCGTTTATGGCTCTGACTAGCTTCCATAGCTTGTTCCCGTCTTTGTCCAGGTTTAGACTTTCCGTTTTATTTTTCCAGCTTTCTCTTGCTGTTTGCTTGAGAGTGTGTTTGTACTTCGCCGCGGCGGCTTTGAGGGCGATGTTTGCCTCCATGGATTTTTCTCGCTCTGCCATGTTCCTAGCATTTGTTACTGCATCTTCCACTTTCTGCAACTCATCATTCCAGTATGGCTTATAGTTTTTCCTAGCTCCTCTTGGGATGGTTTCAGTGGCGGCTTGCATTATTGCCTTGCTTAGGCTTTCCACCATGGGCTTCATTTTGGTGTTTCGTGTGTTGATGGTTTGGCACAGCCCATCTGTCAGGATTGCAAATCTGTCCCAGTCGGCTCGTTTGTAATTCCAACGTGGGAGCGGTTTTGTTTCCTGTGGGCCTACTTCCATGTCAATGGTTAGCCTGATCGGCCTGTGGTCGCTACCTGCCAGTTGGTTTAGCACCTGGCGGTCTATTTTATGGTGTATGTCCTGTGTGGAGAAGGCCACATCTGGAGTCGAGGTGGTATGCCATGTTCTTGAGTAGAAGCTAGGGCTATCCTCCGGCCTATTGATTAGGGAGAGATTTGCATCTATCTCCCAATCTTCCACTTCGTCACCTCTGCTGTCTGTGTCAGAGTATCCCCATCTCTCCGAGTGGCTATTGAAATCTCCAACTACTATGCAATTGGAGTCTCTGACATCCATACTCGAGAGCGATAGGTCTCTATTTGGTGGTCCGTACAGATTGAAAATGCGGAGCTTCGTCTCTTGAGCCATTATGTCAACTCCTACAATTTCTGCTTGTCCGGTGTGATTGACAGATACCGCGCTACTCGGTATGCAGTTTCTGGTCAGTATCAGGACCCCTCCTTTGTGGCCTTCTCTATCGAGACGGAAGGTCTGGTATCCTCTGATTGAGAATTTATGGTTATTGTTGAGGTGCGTTTCCTGGATACATGCCACGTCAATCTTCCCTTCATGCAGGTGATGTGTTAGGGAACGTTTTTTGTTAATGACTCCCTCCGCATTCCACTGTAGTATTTTGAGGGTCTTGAGTTTTTGGTCAATAGAAGTTGCCCCATAGCCATGTGCCTTGACTCCACGACACATGGGTGGGTGACCACCAGTAGTCAAGGGTGGGCTCCTTCGAGGCGTGGGGCCCGGCACTATCGCTGCCTGGCGGGACTCCGCAGGGTGAGCGTCATGCGTTTTTCTAATCGGTTGTACTGTCATCATGCTGCGATTTACGTTGCACTGTTTTGTTAGGCTTGCGGCCCCGTGCATCCGATTTCAAAAGGTTTTTCTGTAGGGATGCCCTCCTTAGCCTTTGGCTGTCCCCAGCCTATCTGCAATGCAGCAGTTTTTTACGATCAGAGTTGTCTCTCTTATGGAAGTTGTCTTAACAGACTATCGAGTCTTCACTACTCGTGTCTATAGGGTGCGATGAAGATATTTGGGATGATATATGAGATATATGATATGTACTGGTTTACCCGGAAGAGAGGCAGTCCAGTGTGTCTGTACCCCAGGATCGTCACGTCCTGCCAGAAACGTAGCATTTGCATGTGAGTGGGGTATCTCTTTCTCCCTTTATTTTCTTGTCTTCTATGCAGAGATGGTACGCCTAGCATTCCCCGCCACCTGGGATGTTGACACAGTGGGGCAGGTGTGCAATGTCTGCTGGTCTGCATCTCTTCTGCGTCCAGCATGATAGCTAAATGACTGATAACGTACAGAGGTAGATATCGAAGCAGAAGTGCATTTAACCAGAGGAAAAGCCTGGTACTGTCACAGAGATGTTGTTCGCCTAGTGTGCAGACAGATCTCATGGTCATTGTTTGAGTCTCGACAGTTCACAGTGAGGTGGCTGCTCTACTGTTTTCGACACCCCGACCAGGAACTAAATCTTATGTTGGTGGTTTCGCACTCCATCGCCGTATAAGGTGAGTATAACGCAGCTGTCCGCCCGCTTTGATCAGCGGGCGGCAGAGACCTCTTTCTGCAGCTCTACCGGATAGGGCTGGGGCGCCAACCCCAGGTCCCGAACATGTTGGAGCCTCCCATTGCAGTGGTGCTGAGATTTTGGGCGGGATTGCAGCTTACAAGGGTTCGGCCGTAATCCCCCACATGGTAGCCTCGCGCAATTGGCTTATCAGCCTGGTACGTGTACCAAAGTGTCTGCGGCTCCTCTCGATATGAGCTGGTTTTCCGTAGCAACGCCCTGTCATTAGTAGGGTAAAACTGACCTGTCTTCAGATGGTCTATTTCCAGCACCCGTTCACTATTTTGCCAGACGAATTTATTGAGGGTTTTTGTTTGTCAGTGGCCAGGCATTTGGAATCTGCGGTTTCTGCGGGGTTAGACACGATTTCCGTAGCGTTCTTTCATTAGAGTGTTAGAGAGCTGACTTGTCTTTCGTGAGTCTAATACCAGCGTACGTTCATTATTAGACCCAACGGTAGTGCTCTCGATTTGTAAGTCGTTCTACAGTATTGGCGTGTTCAGTCAAATTAAGCCGCAGGTTCCACTCCTGGTGGTGCCCTTCCGTCAATTCCTTTAGCGAGACAATCAAGTTACTGAGAGGGTAGCCCCAGATTTTCGAGGGTCTAATTTCAGCACCCGTTCTATATTAGACCCAACGAAAGTGCTCTCGGCATGTCAATCATGTCAGTATTTGGCCGTGTTGAGTCAAATTAAGCCGCAGGCTCGACTCCTGGTTGTGCCCTTCCGTCAATTTCTTTAAGTTTCCAGGAAGCTGCCCGCAGAGTCATCGAAGCAACTCCTGCGGATCGCTAGTCGGCATCGTTTATGGTCAGAACTACGACGGTATCTGATCGTCTTCGCGCCTCTGACTTTCGTTCTTGATTAATGAAAACATTCTTGACAAATGCTTTCGCAGTAGCTCGTCTTGCGGCGATCCAAGAATTTCACCTCTAACGCCGCAATACGAATGCCCCCGTTTGTCCCTGTTAATCATTACCTCCAGTTCCGAAAACCAACAAAATAGAACCGAGGTCCTATTCCATTATTCCATGCACCATTATTCAGGCAGCCGAGGCCTGCTTTGAACACTCTAATTTTTTCAAAGTAAACGCGCCGGCCACCCAGGACGCTCAGCGAAGAGCACCCGTGGGAGAGAGCCGGCAGACGGTAGGGCAGGAGACAACGGGCAGTGAACCGGCGCGAGCCGGACCGCCCGCCTGCGCCTGAGATCCAACTACGAGCTTTTTAACTGCAACAACTTTAATATACGCTATTGGAGCTGGAATTACCGCGGCTGCTGGCACCAGACTTGCCCTCCAATAGATCCTCGTTAAAGGGTTTAAAGTGTACTCATTCCAATTACGGGGCCTCGAAAGAGTCCCGTATTGTTATTTTTCGTCACTACCTCCCCGTGCCGGGAGTGGGTAAGTTGCGCGCCTGCTGTATTGTTTTATACGACGGAGCTTCAGGTGAAAACCTTAAAAGTCGGATAAAAGTTAGAATAACCTTGTCTTAGTAATATAACTCGTTGAATATGGTTTCTAAAGATGTTACGAGTGTCCTGCACGTGCCATTAAGATGTAGAAGCACAACATAACGTCATAATTGCAATTGAAAGATGACTACACAAAAACGGAGCAACCTTCTGTTATCCGATTTTTAAGATGCATAGAAATGCATCGACCATTGAAGATCCATCACAGAGATGCATGTCTTTTACTCCAGCAAGTGTATGAGTGAAGTCGGAAGTTCCAAAACGACGTGAGTTCTTTTGGTGACAGACTGTTCACAACAGGTTTAGGCACACAGACTAGTGATCTCAGAGTTAGTTTCAGCTGTAAATTGTTTGCAAGGTGGGTGCCGCGGCAGCTTACTTTAAAATTTAAATTACAACTTATTGATGCATTTCAGAAACCTTTGGGACGCTTTGAAGCAGAAGGTGATGGTTTCCCAACAAGAATTGCTACTGGAGATGAAATTTGCATTCACTACAATGGGCCTGAAACGAAAAAAAACAGCAAGGGATGTCGTCATCCCTCCTCACCGAAACCGAAGAAGTTTCGCGCGCAGCAATCTGCAAGGAAGGTTACGCTGAGTCTCTTTTGGGATGAACGTTATTTGAGAAGACTACATGACCAAGTGGAACACTCACCAGTGCCACGTGCA